>CAUYUJ010018090.1:0-214680 GCA_963575745.1 Prorocentrum cordatum | reverse complement strand
TTGTGGTTGAGATCCACGAGGGGAGTCAGGACGACTCCCCTGTCATTCGGTTCTCGGGCGACAGACTCTGTATATTATCACGTTCTTCCCGCTCTCTACCCCAGTGCACTGAGCGCCGCCATGGATTCCCCTGACGACCCTCAGTTTCAGCAAGATGAGTTTCCAGAAGATCCTTGGCTACAACCAGACCAGGATCCTTGTGCAGGAGCTGGGGGGCGAGAAGACGTTCCTTGGGAAGGTGACGACAATGTGGATTGGTCAGATCAGGATTGGGCCCGCTGGTTATCACAGCCGTGGACGGAGACACACTCCGATACGCAATAATCTGGTCAGGTTGGACTGCGTGGGGACGCGGTTCGCCGGCTGTACCAGATCGGCAGAACGCGCCTCTGCGAGGACAGGCTACGCCTTCTATTGTTTTTGCCCCGACCTATTGGGGAGATACCACTGCCAGATCTTCTGATCGCCAACGGTGGCAATTTCCTGAACAATCGGAGGCCCCAGAGATACCAAATGACCTACCCCCCACTTGGGATGGAAAAGATTCGGCGTGTCGGTCGCTTCGACCCTTACATGAAGCAGCCGCAGACGCGGCTCGCTACTACCAGAACTTTACTAGCACAGCGCCGATACCTCATCGATCGCCATGCCAAAGACGACTTCAAGCGTCTTTAACGAAGTTACCAGGTCCAGTTGTCTGCCGAGGACGGCGGGCAGGCCGCGATGAAACGGGCCCAGAAGGCTTCTGCCGAGCACCAAGACCGCAGGAAGCCGAAGTCTTTTGATACACCTTCCTCTTTGGAAGACAGCAAGCGCAAGCGAGATGAAGCCCCGCTCAATTATGTCGCGCGCAAGCGCGTGCTCTTCCGAGAACTCGAGAAGCGCGCGACCCTGCCAGAGGACGTGAAAGGATACCTGTTTCTGAGAGAATCCAAGCTGAATGACGCTGCTCGGGACACGGCTGAGCGCTGGACAGAGGGGGCATGCGATTTCGACTTGGCGCGCGAAAAGATTCGGAAGCTTGAACGACCACGACCACCACCTTCTGGCCGAGGCGGCCATCGCACCCATGGTATGAGTTATTCCTCGCACTTGGTCTGATATCAAGGAGATGATGACGCGCGCGAGGACCAGGAGTCGGACCGCGACGATTCCCATTGGAGTAGCACGCAGCAGCCTTTGCTTACTTTGCGCGAGGCCCACGAGGAAGACGAAAGCATGACTGAGGCGGCGAAGTACATGGACGATGACGAGGCACTCTTCGCAGCTGCAGGTTTGCCCGACGACGCGGCTCTAGAAGGAGAAGGGGCCATCGCCATCTATGCCAACTACAGTCAGGTAAGACTGCGCTCGCACAAACGGAACCTGGGACGAGGCTTCTTCACACAGCAACCCCCTAAGGGAAAGCCCAAAGCCTCCCGAGCGGGGAAACTTTGAGGGCGACTCGCGAGAGATGCCCGACCGAAGCGGCGGGCCAAAAGGAGATCGATGAGCGCGGGAAGTTGGGGCATTGGGCTCGAGATTGCGCGGGGGAGCCAGACTAGCGAGGACGCGAGCGACAAACTGGCTCCGGCGGGTCCCGAGCAGTTCCCCTCAAAGCAGATGATGTTCTGCATGACGCTTGCCAACGGGATCCTACGATCCAGCCTCGAGTCCGCTCCTTCACCCTTCCTATCTTTGCTGTTACCGACACTGGAGGTCAGGTTTTCATTGGACTTCAGGTTCATATAAATTTCGGTTCGGTGGATATTGGAGCTCAGAATGGAATACCTGGCAAATATCAAGTTGAGAAAATTGTGAGATATCTTGGGGATACCTACGCATGAAGCCCATGCAGGCACCTACTCTAGCAACGGGTGCCATGGGCGTTGCAGGATCCCCCAGGCCCCCCCCGGCTGGACACTATTGTCGCGGCAAAAAGTTGCGGTGCTCATACGGTGCATTCGATTGTCTGCGATGGGCCCTTAGCACCCCTAGTGGAGATGCTCAGACAGCACGGCGCGGTTCTTGATTTGCCGCGCGGCGCCATCACTTGGAACGCCCTCGACGGCCGCCAGTCGAGAGCGCGCGAGGCAGGGGCGGGCAAACGCACTGCAATCAAGATTTCTGGCTCCCCCGTGGAAGGTTGGCAGAGAAAGAAGAAAATCAGAACAGTCTCTCCTGCGACCCAGGGCCGCCGCCAAGTCGCTGAGCCCGAGGGCGCCGTAATCTGCGCGGATCCGCAGCACCCTCTGCTCAAACCTGTCTCTATCGGCCAACTGTCTGCCCCCCCGACGCCCCGCGCTACGCTGGGCCGCGCGGCGCATCCTCGCCGAGAAGGAGCCGCAGCCAGAACCTCCGATGAGGCCCAGTCAGCCAGCGATGACCCCGGAGAAGCGGACGCGGAGATGGAAGCAGTTATGTTTGCATCGGGGCCAACATGTACAAGAACCTGCTCGAGGGCGCCAGGGGCCTGGATCAGAAGGCGGCATCATCCACGCACCGCCCCCGCGACCCTTCTCCCGAATTCTGAAGATCAGCAGCGGGGAGCGGTTCGCGGCGGGCAGGAGGCTGGGGCCCGACGGCTCGGGCGCCCAGAGGACCGACTAGGCCGCCATCGGGGCAGTAACAAGACCCTGTGGTGGACGCGCGACGATTGCCAGACGCGCTGGACGAGGCCCCCGATCGACGGCCGCGGCAGCACTGGCGCCCCAGACCATGGAACGAGCGACGTTCGGGGGATTTGCGAATTACAACTTCAAGGACGTCTACGAGATGGACTTCCGGCACTGCGAGCGGCGCACGAAGACTCACGAGTCGGGCGACCCAGTATCACATCAACATCTCCGACGCCTGAACGCGCGCGAGGCCGAGCGCGAGACGCGCGAGAACATCATCGACGGGGACGGATTCGAGACGGTCATGGAGGAGCACGACATCCGATGGATCCGCGGGCGGAAGATGCGTCAATGGTCGCGGAGCGCATGTCCGAGCGCATCAAGCAGCCCGCTACACCCCCCTATAATCCGACCGACTCCGTCGGCCCACAATTTGCATATCGTTTTACCAGCGAGCGGGTGGCAGCGGTTGCCCATGCAGATGGCACTACCGAATGTATGCAGGATGCGTGGTCTCAACCGTCTTCTGCCTGTACTCTGGAGAAGAGATGGACTGGCCGTACTCTTTGTTCATCGCAAGTCCGCAACCGACGTGACGTTCGCTGGCGCGCTGCTGGCAAGCATCTGTCCACAGAGTACTTGTATCAGCCAGTTTGGGCAAGTCATTTCTCCTGGCGCAACCGGCGTAAGCCTGATTGGCCCAGCATCACGGCCGTGTTTCGAGGCATCCCAGGGGGCCCCTGGCAGTCCGCCACCCCGCGGGATCCTGTCGAAGCGGCCGAGGCGAGCAGGGAAGAATGGCGACTGATTCTGCGGCAGACCACCAGCGGGGTCCACACTTCATCTTCGGAGCTCGATGAGGACGGCATTGGAGCGAATCGTCGTCAGCGGGTTAAGCAGATCAAGCAGGCACTTCCAGTGAACAATACCAGCCTCAGTTTTCCTCTGGAAGCAGCTCTTGAAGAAGATGGGCCTGAAGAAACTCCCGTTGACGATCCCAACGCCGAACCCGATAGCCGATGACGAAGTACCTGCTCAGCCAGATTAGACACCCGCTGCCGATCAGCTGCCCACGAGGACTCTGGTCACCCTGGGAATCGAGACTTCGCCCGACTTCTGAGACGGGGAAGCGCAGAGCCTGAGGTAGCACGCTGGGCACTGAAAAACTTTGAGTGCGACCAGAGCGATGCGCACATGCGACCTTGCGCTCGCCGCCCTGATGCTGTTCCCAAGTCTTATCGCTTCAACCATGCTGTTGGCATTGGTTTGGTCGATATCAAGCGCCCGCTCGATGACGCGCAACTTCCTTGGATCAATATCATACGTTGTGGCGCCTCTTTTCACTTGGCTGGACACGTGGGACAGGGAAGCCAGAAGATGCAGGCATTTGCACATACATGGGCACGAGTGTTTGGCATGCCGGAGGTTGACGCAGTTGATCCTGGAACGGGGTCCCAGGGAACGTTTGCCGATCACATGCTGAATATTGGCGCGCGCGCGTTCCCCATTGATGCCCTTTTCAGCATGGCAAAACGGTCGAACGGAACGCGCTGGAAAATAATGGAAACGACAGCTCCGTTTAGCCGTTCATCGGGTAGCGCCGGATACTCCAGCCGAGTGGCATGCTATGGGGGAGTTGTTGCTCTGTTCGGAACCGTTCCCAGAATCGGAGTGGTTTTTCAAATATGCAACGGGTTCTCAGCTGCACAGAACGTCTACCAGCGACGCTGGTCTGCGATGACCCCATAGATCCCGAACGCCTGTCTACCGATCTGGTACAAGATTTCCACCGAGCGGAAGAGCTACGCCGAGCCGCTATGAAAGCATGGACTGCCATGGAAAGCTAATTCGACTAGTCCGAATCCTCTGTGCCAGGCAGTGTACACCACCGACTGTCACAGAAGGTCAACTCGTGCTTGTGTAGAGACAGAGATGAGTTGGCTCAGGAAAACATTTTACCGACTGCTGGTGGGGCTTGAGTTCACATACGGGGAGCATTGCGGCGTGTGCCTAACAAACAAATGCGTAGTGCCACACAAGATGAGAGTAGAGGCATCGAGATCGTCAATCGCCACCTTCATGACCTTAAGACTGACATCGTGGAGCTCGTCGCTATGCCGAAATCGCCAGGGAAGAAAACCCGAGATTCCCTGGAGAGAAGCCTCTACTCGGCCCAGATGCGGCAGAGGCCGATGAAAGTCACGACGACTCCGAAATCGACGCCGATCAGGAACCACAACCGCCACCGCCAGAAAAAAATCCTCCCGATAGAGAGAGAGAGAGGAGAAAAAAAGACTTGTGTGTATATATATATATACCTGAAGATTTTTACAAATATACATATATACATATAAACATATATACCTAAATACCTATATGTGTTATTTTGAAAATAAAGTATATATATATATTATTATATAATAGTAATAATAACAATAATAATTAAAATAATAAGTAAATAAAAAATATTCCCCCCAAAAAAAAACGCGACTGCCCGAGGCCCAGGCACGCCGCGGCCCGCTGCTGCGTCGCCGCGCCTACCGCCGCCGGCACCGACCACGATTGCACCTGAGTTTTCCCCCGCAGGTTCCTCAGACGAACTGCTACTGACGACGTGGACAGCAGTCATTGGGTTCAGGTGATAGATGATTTGTTGGGAGCGCACAGGACTCCTGATTCGGAAAATTCCTACACAGCCCATCAATCAGAAGCAGCTTTCCTCAATACCTCGAAGACGTTCTTCATCGAGGAAAAAACAGACTGCGGATGAAATGGATATCAATCCGCCACCTGATCATTTTGAACAGCAGTTTCTTTGACCTACCGGCCGCCGTCATAAAGAATGGTCTGAGATCTGCGCAGCTGGACCTGACGGCGCCAAAGCAGCGCGCGTCCACAGAGGCGCGGCCTCTGCCGAGATCCACCGCAAATTGCCTCAACGAAGCACCCCCTTTCGATGGCACGACACATGGGAAGATAAAGGAGTGGATTGCGACAACGAGCTCAATAATCCGGCCGCACCAAAGAATTATGATGCTAAGTCGCGATGGAATGTCCAAGGGATTCACGACCCCGACATCGCCGCGTTTAATCGCACCGCGCCTGCGCCGTCCACCTCAGACGCAACTGTTGCTCTGCAGCGCATGTCATTTATCAAGGCGACAGCTTGGGCAGACGAAGTCAAGTCGGCTTTCACTGAAGAGTTTCGAAATCAGCGGGAAGAACCGCTTTCTGCTTCCCCCCCTGCGGGCGGCATTCCTGGCGAGGACCCCGACGAATTGCTGGTGAGCCGCTGACAGAAGTTCGCGGACTTGCTACCGGCCCTCCCGGATGGCGCAGAAGTCTTCTGACATAAATCAAGGGGCATGGCTTCACTCGCCATCCCCGGCCCCCTGCGCCACGCCCATGCACGAGACTCTTGATGGAAGCCCCGGGCACTTCCCAGGCCTCGCTGCCATCGAAACAGATGATTTGCCCACACGCAGCCCGCGTGGGACACTCGATTGGAAATGCCGAGAAGGCGTGCCTAACGGCTCGGGGGGCGCATCTCCCCCGAGCAGCGCTCTGCCCAATTCCCAGCCCCATCGAGGCAGATGCTGCACTGCGGCGCCTCAGGAACGCCAACGCCCTCATCGCCATCAAATACGTTCCCTTCTCTCGCCTTCGTCCGGTTGCTTCGCGCGACTCAGGACTGGGCTGCGCCGCGGACAAAGGCCCCTGGGTGGGAACGGAAGTTGGCGCCAGCATTCCTGTTTGGCATTCCGACCAGACTGAGCGCGCCGGGAGCTATACTTGGGCAGTGGAGGCCAATGCTATGTCCGAGGGTTTTCGCCGAGGCCGAGCGGGTTATTTCGTAGATTCCATTCTAAGAGATTTCCGATACGAACTCCGAGATCGACACGCCATGAACCGAGAAATCCGAGCGACGACCATGATGGAGCAAACTCCCTAGCCAGACATTATCACCATGTCCGACGCGAAGCCCTTGATACGATTGCATCAGTCGGGAACAGTTCGCCTCGACTGAGAAGCGAGCTGCCCTAGAGATTGCAATGATTCGGGATCCCTTAGAGAACCTCGGTCGTCAGCGTCGCTGGTCTCCACGCGAACTGAATCCGACCGACGGTCTGACGAAGTTGAGAGGGAGCGCGCAATCCCCACTACAATTTACGCAGGCGGCTACATTGCGCACTGCTGGGGGAAATGATGAGATGGAACGTAGGAGAGCATATCCGTTGGCCATCGGGGAACGCAACCCGAGACCAAACAGTTCAATGAACATTCACCCGTCGAACGTCCCATCCTTTCTACCCAACCGGTTGCAGACCCATTTCTTTCTGCGCGCGATGTTCTGCATTGCCCTCCTCGCGCCGTGGAAGCGCCAGCATGTTGTCATGATGCGATGCCGTTTACAGTTTGCGAGTTTGGCTTCGTGGCCGGGGTTTCTCCGACCTGCGGGGCCACGCCGCCCAAGGATCCAGCGCTTGGACCCCTGGTACATCTACTCGACGAACAACCCGTCTCCGGAGGAGAACAGGGCGACCCCGCCGACGTCGACAGCGACATCATGGACGACATGTCCCACGACTGGAAGGACCACGATAAGAAAATGGGCGGCGGCCCAGGTGGTTCAGCGGTCGCATCGGCCGACGACCCCTGGGTTGCCCCCCGCAGCTCGGCGCCGGCGGCGCCCCCTGAAGGCCATCCCCGCACGTCTCTCTACCACGATCTCCTGGAAGAACACGGAGCAGGCGAGGTGCGCGAGAGCAACCGAGACTTCCTCCAGAGGACCCTGGAGGAGACCCGCCCCGACTCGGACTTCCAGGATACCATGGGGCGTGGACGGCGCGGGAACTGCAGAGATCGACGAGGAGCTGCGCGACGAGCAGCGCAGGGCATCCGACATGCACAATCCACACACCAAGGAACGCTTCGAATCCAGAGGCAGAGGCGCCATCGCACGCGGCGGCGGCGACAGCGACGCCGTGAACTACGCGGCCCGCGAGGGTGCCTACAAGGAGCCCCCGCCATCTGATGCCGAGAAGTAGAGGGGCGTGAAGATGGCGGACATTGGCCAGAAGACCACCGTTCGCAGAGGCGAAAAGGCAAAAAGTGCACGCCGCGTGGACGACTACAACAAGACCCTTGAGGACATCGTCAATTGTCTCGAGCTACCTGAGGAGGCCCCGAGGGAGTGGATACCATGAGACTCGGTACCACATGTTTTTTCACGTCAAGGCACACATCGCACCCCTCATGGGTCGTCTGGACCAGGTGCTCACCAGCATGCAGGATGCCGAAGGTGGTTCACCGTGCCGTCAGCAGAGGGTCGTTCAGCTCCAGGAGGCGGGAGACGAGCCTCGAGCTGAAATTCGAGAGGTCGATCTGCAGCGGCACCTCGATCTGCATCAGACCAAGACGGCGTTGACCAGGCAGCGCGTCGAGGCTGGGAACGGACCCGTAAACGCTCGACGTCAATTTGAGGGGCTGGAGCACAAGGCGTTTGACCCAGAGATTGCGAACCACGCGGACAATATTGAAGGACTGCAACCTTCCTCTACAAGTTCGCGGTACGTTCGGAGATGCAACGCATCCAGCGCTCCAGAATGAACCAGCTCGCGCAGTCTTTCTTCGATGTCCATACCTGGGTCTCTTGGAACCTCTACTTCAAGAGACAGCTGCGGAATCGTCTCTACAGGACCAAGCGCGCCTTGAACGACACGAGAGGCCACTTCAGCATGCATGCGGACCTGGAGGAAGCAGTGGACACACCGAGGGCAGCTCGAGAACTTACCGAGAAGAACTTAGGCCGCGCGCGCACTCAACCGATGACCGAGGATGCCGCCCAAGAACGACAGGGAAGCCCTGGCGGCGCCGGCAGAAGAGGAAGGCCAAGCGCCAGGCCGAGCCGTTCGAGGAGGTCGAGGACGACGACGAGGACTCTAGCGAGGGCGACGACAAACAGGAAAAATATATCCCGCAGGACGCAGAGCCCCGCGGTGGAAAACCTGTCACAGCATCAGGTCACCACATCAACGGCAGCGACGTCCTACGGCAGCACGAGACGCCCTACGAAGCTTGCATCGAGAGGAAGCACATCGCTAAAACTCTGGCCTAAGCAAAAGAGGAAGAACAACAAGAGCCCGAGCCGACTCCCGATATGCCACGGGGCGAAGCTCCAACAGCAAAGGGAAACAAGAGACTTGCGACAGGAGCACAGCGTCCTTGCGCCAACGTCTAACGTCCTGGCCCATCGTCGAAGCTCCAGGGCGAGTTACTCGGATACGGTCACCACTCCAGGAGGACAAGTCGATCGCACCGATCTGATTGTTGCTCACAAGCGAAACCTGGACTTCGATAGCGCTGCCAGGCACGCGGCAAGTCGGGAGCTTTGCGAAGAAGCTGGGCTGCACATCCCTCTGGGCGACCTAGTGGAGACTCCGAGCAACATGACCAGGATCCCACCTCACAAGAATTTCGGGTTCGTCTACTCGGCACCACCCGAGGTCAAGGGGGCGAGGTACTGCTCCCGTAAGTGAGCGGTATATCAGGGCGCGCTGGCCTTGGGATTTCCTGCCGGAGATCACCACCATGCCTGGGTCCCCGCGGACGACCTCATTGCTCCACCAGCCCTCCTACCAGCGTGCAACCAACCACTGGACTACATCATGAGGGCGGAAAATGAGAGGATCCTGCAGCTGAAGCAAGGCATGGCGAAGCAGGCGGAGGTGTCGAATGGACGAACCATCTGAACTCGAAAGGCACGGGCGCTGGCCTACCGACGACGTTAGCACTAAAAGCCGCGCTCTGCCGATCGCCCAGGATCCGAGTTTCAGCGCGACCTTCAACGACCCCACGTCGGACATGATGGCTGTGCACCATCAGTGCCCGAGACAGCTTGCTTCCCGTGTTTGGCTGAGGCTGTCGACGCAGATGTCATTCGGCATCGCTCTGGGTCTGGTCGAGCCGCGCAACACGCTCGAGTGCGAAATCGCGCAGGACTACCTGAAGACAGGAGACGAGACTGGTGACTACAAGGCCCTCTACGCATACTTCCAGGCGTGCACGGACACCGAGCTCGACGGCCCTTCCGATCCTCACCCGGTGCCAGATCCCGCCTCGACGCCATTCAGAGACCTGCCTCGCTAGGCACCTGCAGCGCCAGCCACCACCCCCAGTATGAACTACAACGAACTTCCGAAGATCGGTAGAAACTTATGGAATCGCCAGCGGTGGGGGCAGCAGATGATGGCCGACAGTTCGGTGGAGCCAGCGAAAGACGGCCAGGTGGCCATCGAGGACATATCGGATTAGATCACGATCCTCGGCGAGGCAGGCGGAGGAGAAGGAATGGCACGGAGCGGAGGCTGGAGAACCTCGGCGAGTTGAACGGCGCAGTGGGGACCCTCAATGGTTTCGTCGAGAATCCTTCACCAATAGGCGGATCCGTCTCCGAGGCCATGAAGGCCGCGGCGATTACTGATCAACGCACCGCTGCTCCAGGACTGGAGGGACCTCCAGCAGAGAAGGGCGAGATACTTCTTGGACCTGAGGAAAGTACATCCGCGCCCGCTGGAGGGCCTGCAAAATGTCCCAGAAGAAACGAGATGGTCTGCAACCATATGATGAGCGACCATTGGAAGATGGGTCACAAGGCCCAAGTGACGAGACCACCTACTCGACATCCTCCTTCATTAAGATTGCGCTGGTCGCGTCGGTCTTGGAAGCTCAGTTTGGGGCGAAGGCGCCCGCTTTATTCGTGGACATCTCTCCGGACTCGCCGATGGTCCGCGCGCCCAGGGGCCACTTGCGCATTCGACCGGACAGCGGTGGATCATGGATTTGGCACCGACATGCGTTAGGGAGATGCAGCACGACGAGGAGCTCGACGAGAAGGAAGCCCAAGGGCGCCGATTTGGCAGCACTGGCATGCATTAGGAGCAAGAAGGGCTTGTTGGAGTTAAAGCCAGGACCTTCGAGCTGTGCATACGTGTACGGCATTTTCTGCGAAAGGGCATCTCGCCGCGCCTCTTGCGCCCACTACATTGCGCATCTTCGAGGTGCAGGTGGATCGCCGCCGTCGCGATGGCTATCCCAAGATGAATGTCCACAAGCAGCGGTGCCAGACCGAAGGCAGCGCCTACGTCAATGCGCTCTGGACCCACACTGCGACGATGAGGGGGGTCTGGGAGAGGCCGTAGGCGAAGGAGGAAGTCTTCGGACGGCCCAGGGGCTGCGATCGCACGGCCAGGATGCACCTCGCGGCAAAGGCCATCCCGACAGCGTTTCCGAGTGCACGGACGTATTCAGATGAGGCGATCGAGGACTCCGACTTCCCGATTCTCGAGCAGCGCGGCAGATTTCTCCTGGAGCGCATTGGCAAACCGCGCGACCCAGGCGGAATCGAGCCACAGAGTTTCACGGAGCAGATGGGGCAGGCCACGGACACAGCGAAGCCGGACGTCCCCATTATGGATGTCGAGCAAGACAGTCTCTTCAAGGATCTCTCTTAGAGATGCCCCCATGTTCTGCGCGTTCGCAGAGCTGCGCCAGCCGCGCGCCGTCGAGGCCCATGGAATTACTGCGACGCCCACAGAGAGAGGAAAATCGCCCTCTGAGGCGAGGCGACGTTTCGGCTGCAAGAAAGGTAGGAGCTGCGGTTGTCTAGCCCCTGTCAGCCCCCCCCCCCCGCGCCCTTCTCTGCATTCCATTGCGCGCCGCTACATCGGCCCACGAGGGCCCTCGTGCTAACGCGGCGCGCTGGCGACGGGCGCGGCCACGCCTCCGCGAAAGGAAAAAGAACGCGCTTTCCTCTAGCACGGGCCCCCAAGTTCGCACCTCGCGCCCCCCTGCCCCCACGCAGTCGCACCCGCGCAATCCACGGGCCTCCCGGGGCCGTCTGGGAGGGCCCCGGTGCTCTTACGAGAACCTCATCAGAACTCCTTGAGCCAACCGCGAAAATATCATCCAAACTCCACGCGCCCCCTGGTCTAAGATTCCAGATGGATCGTTGCGAGCTGGGAGTTTTCGTTCGCTGGGGAGTCTGTTCGGCGCGGGTTCGCGGCTTTCTTCGCGGCGGCAGCATCAGGGAGTCGTCGTTCATTGGTGCGGGAAGTTGTTCGGCACAAGTTCGTGGGTTTGTTCGCGGCCTGAAAATGCCGCTTCATGCAATCGGGGCCCGTTCGGCGCAAGTCCGCGGGTTCGCCGCGTCGCCCTCGCAGGCGGTTGACCCATTCCTCCGACGACGCCGGTTTTAAGCGGCCCGAGGGCCTAAAAAGCACCCGCGAAGGCCGCGAACGCACGCGCGCGCACGCGCGCACACAAACACGCCACCACCACCAACAACAACAACAACCATCACGCGCCATGCTTCCACGCGTCACATGCATCCTGATGGATACCACGCCGCACCATGGGGGATTTGCCCAGCCCGCGGTGCCCGACGCCCCCTCGCCCAGATCTCCAGCCCAAGAAGACATCGCCACCGCCTCCCCCGAGGATCTTCGACATCCACAGCTCGGACGGCACATCGCCATCGCAATCGCCTCGCGCGCGCCCCGCATCTCGGAGGAGGGGGAAGAGGACGATGGAGGGGGGGGGGCTAGGGAGAGGAAGAGGGGGAGTAGGACCAGAAGGAGGAGGAGGAGGGGGAGGAAGGAGGAGCAGTTGTAATAGCAGTAGCTGTTGTTATTGTTGTGGTTGTAGCAGTACCAATATTAATAGGAGGAAGAGGAAGAGGAGGAGGAGGACGACGACGACGACGACGACGACGAGGACGAGGACGACGACGAGGAGGAGGAGAATAGGGCGCCCGTCCAGCGTAAAACGGGAGGAAGTCTCGGGCGGGAGCGCTGGTTTTGTCGGGGACGGGGCTGTCGGCGGCGAGCAATAGGACCGCCCGGAGTAAACGAGGGGGGAAGTCTCGAGCGGGGGCGTTGTTGTCGCCGGGGGGCGGCGCCGATGAGAGAAAGAGTAGCGCGCCTGTCCAAGGTAAAACGGTGGGAAGCCTCGAGCGGGGGCGCTGGTTTTGTTGAAACGGCTGCTTTCGGCGGCGAGCAAGAGCGCCGGCCCTGAGAAAAAAGGAGGAAGTATCGAACGGGAACGTTGTTGTTGTTGGGGGGCCGGCTTGGGCGGCCCACCAAACCGATTGAAAGTGAACTTCATTTTCAGTGAAAATGCAGCCGGCGCTTCGGCGAGAGCGCCAGGGCATCTATAAGGGGCCCGCCAAGAATAATTGCTTAGTAGTTAACAGTCAACAAAAGCCGACGCTAACTGTTTTGCGCCGCTCGGATCTGACAGAGGCGCGAAGTCAGCTGGCCTGTAGAGGTCCCTTTCCGTCCGACGTCGCGAAAAAAAACTGTTCCAGCCGGCGGTTTTCTTCGAATTCGGCCCTCGGGGGCCTCTTTCAGGTTCCAAGACCATTAGAATTGCATCCAGGGCGAGAAATTGCGCCCAGGGCCAGGACTCCTAGGTCAACCCACATTGGTAGATGTCTTCTTCCTGGTCGCCTACCCGTGACACCCAGGCGACACAGTTTTGTTCACACTGCGTGTCCCCGCAAATTTTCCGGGATTGCGACGCTCACGGATCGATCCAGCCTGATCGCGATTTCTCACGATATGCTTCGCGACGTCGGATTTGAACGGACTTCTAGAAGCCACGTAACTTCGCGCCTTCGCGCCCGCGGTGCGCGACGGGCCCAAATACATGAATGATGGTCATGGAGCCCGACAGAAGCCCGAAGAGGAGGAGGAGGAGGAGGAGGAGGAGAAAGGGGAGGAGGGGAGCCGCGCGCCCGAAAGATTCGGGCGGCAGACAGCGCGGTGCCCGCGCGCCTTCGGGTGGGCGCCCGCGAACCAGAACCAGCCCCATTGCCGCGCCATTGTTTTCCCATTTCGCCACTACACATGATTCTATATTCCCTGAGTTTTCTTCTGAAAAAACTTCATCAACGATCGCGTCGGTGCACAACGCCACCGCGACCTTCACAACGAAACCTGCGTGGCGCCGACGTGGCCGTCGAGAGCGAGCAGCAGCACGCGCCCTATTTAAATTCGCGCCTGCGCGACAAGTGTTCGAGGCACATCATAATGTCCAGCTACCACCACGACATCCACAAGTTCCGACAATGGCAGCACCGTGGCAACCAACATCCACCCGAACGCCGAGCAGGGTTCCGCCTACGCGACCCACTACAACTGCGGGTGGCGCACAATGGGCAGCTCAACACCCCGACGCCCACTGCGCCAACGGCAAGTGCAACGGCGCCACCGGCAAGAAGAAGGACAGCTTCCCCAAGCCGCACGACGACTACACCGAGGACAACGATACCAACCAGAAAGGCAAACAGAAAGACGAAGAAACGCAACGGTAGCGCGAAGCACCACCCCCAACACGAGGACGACCCCCCCCCCGCCAAGAAGAAACCACGGGACGCAAACCAGGAGCACAACAAACACATCGCAAGTTCTACGCCACTACAAGGCCAGACTGGGAAGCACCACGAAGCGACGCAAAACTCACACAAGAGAGGGAGAAGCTCTGGGTTACTTGGCAACGGCAGCCAGCAGTGGCCACCACCAAGAACAGCGCCGCCAGGCTTCCGACCATTGACGACGAGACCCCAATGGTTTTCATCAACGACATGATCATCGGCAGCATGCATTTCGCCCAACAACCAAGGAAATCAGACGCACCGAGGAGATCATGAAGGACCACCTCGAGCACACCAAGGCGCACCACAAAAAAGTGGAGGTCCACTTGGGAATGCTGGACAGAAACATCGCCGAGCCGCAGGCCATTAGAAAGCCGCCAACAACGCAAGGGACGACGCCTACAACAACGCAGGTCCAACGACGACGAGGCGGGACCATCCCGCAGAGACGGCGAACCAACGAGGGCGGCAACACCGGCCCCAAAGAGACAGTCAAGGACACGGGAATCACCAGAAAAACAAGACATCGGCGCGCCCCCCAAGGCCAGCAGGACGGATGCGAAAAAGAAGAAGTTCGACAACCCCAACAAGACCATGAGCTGTAAATTGAACGGGGAAGAGCTGCAGGTGAACTTCACGAACTACAACACACCTTCGAAGTTTTGAAGCCCACGTCGGGGGGGGGGAAACAAAAAAACAAAAAACACCCCCCCCCCCCCCAAAGAAAAAAAAAAAAGAAAACGACCGCAACAAGCGGAGCAATACTACCAACAATCCAGAACGAGCCCAACGGAAATTCTTCACGCTCCGCGTATCCCCACCAGCCCATCTCAAAACAGCAACTCTTGCGAAGCATGCCGACAGTCGTGTTTTTCAGGCGTGTTTCCGCCTGCCCCCGCATATCTCCCCTGTTCCTCCTTCCTCCCGCCTCCTTGTACATCCTCCTTGTGGTGGGAGCGGGAGAAGGAGGAGGCGGAGGAGGAGGGAGAAAAAGCGCTCCTCGTGGTTTGAGTCGTTCGGGCTTCTCGTCCTGGTGTGAGTCGTTCGGGCCCTTCTTCCTGGTGTGAGTCGTTCGGGCTCTTCGTGGTGTGAGTCGTTCGGGCTCTTCGTCCTGGTGTGAGTCGTTCGGGATTCTCGTGGTGTGAGTTGTTCGGGCCCCTCGTCCTGGTGTGAGTCGTTCGGGCCCCTCCTACTGGTGTGACTCGTTCGGGCTCCTCGTGGTGTGAGTCGTTCGGGGCCCTCGTCGTGGTGTGAGTCGTTCGGGCTCCTCGTGGTGTGAGTCGTTCGGGCGCCTCGTCATGGTATGAGTCGTTAGGGGGCCCCTCGTTGTGCGGTATAGTCGTCAGGCTTCTTCGTGATTGGTGGTGAGTCGTTCGGTGCCCCTCCGTCCGGGAGGGTGTTGTGAGTCGTTGGGGCTCTCGTCGGCCTCTTGGGGGGACTCTTGGGGCCTTGGGGGATTTGTTTCGGCGCCTCTGGGAGACTCTGGGGCACTCTTGGAGTCTTTCGTGGGGGCTTCTGGGGGCCTTCGGTGGGAAGCTCTGGGGGTCCTTGGGAGCCTCTGGAGGCCTCTTGGGGGCCTATTGGGAAGCCTTGGAGGATCTGGGAGCATCCTGGGGGCATCTTGGGGCGCCCCTCTTGGGGGCCTCTTGCGACCTCTCAGAAGCGCAAAAAGCGCACATGAGCGCTGCCCCTGAGAAGACAAAATGAGCACAAAAACCTTCGTAAAATCAATATTACCTAACAGCGAAGACTGATAGGTTTATAGTTGACTCAAAAGAGCTCACAGATCACTCCACAGGGGGGTCCGGGCAGGTGTTGGGGAGTTGCCGGGCGGCAGGGTGCCGGGCTCGTTTTTCACCAACAGTCACACACTTCGTGCTCTTCGACTTCCCAGAACTCCATTCCCAGGCCACATTCTGAATACCCGGATGCAACAGTCACACACTTCGTGCTCTTCGAGATCCCAGAACGCCATTCCCGGGCCACATTTGGAATAACCGGATGCAACCGTCACACACTTCGTGCTCTTCGACATCCCAGAACGCCACTCCCGGGCTACATTTTGGATGCCCGGATGCAACAGTCACACACTTCGTGCTCTTCGAGTTCCCAGAACTCCATTCCCGGGCCACATTCTGGATGCCCGGAGCCAACAGTAGGCCACTTCCTGGTCTTCGAGTTCCCAGAACTCCATTCCCGGGCCACATTTTGAATAGCCAGACGCTTCAGGAATTGCTAGTGACACTGCAGTCCACTGCATTCAATCGTGCCACTGCATTCACTCACTGCAGGAGGAGGAGGAGGAGGAGGAGGAGGAGGAGGAGGAGGAGGAGGAGGAGGAGGAGGAGGAAGAGGAGGAGGAGGACGAGGAGGAGGAGGAGGAGGAGGACGAGGAGGAGGAGGTGGGGGGAGAGCACCAGGAGGAGGAGAACGAGGACCACCAGGAGGAGGAGGAGGAGGAGGAGGAGGAGGAGGAGGAGGAGGAGGAGGAGGAGAGAACACCCACGAGAGGAGGACGAGCAAGACGAGGAGGAACGAGAAACGAGGGGCGACAAGAAGAGGAGGAGGAGGAGGAGGAGGAGGGGAGGGGGAGGACTACCCAGGAGGAGGATGAGGAGGAGGAGGAGAAGGAGGAGGAGGAGGAGGAGGAGGAAAGAGGAGGAGGAGGGACGAGGAGGAGGAGGGAGGAGGAGGACGAGGAGGAGGAAGGGGGTGGGATGAGCACCAGGAGGAGGAGAACGGGACACAGGAGGAGGAGGAGGAGGAGGAGGAGGAGGAGGAGGAGGAGGAGGAGGAGGAGAGAGCACCAGGAGGAGGAGGACGAGCAAGACGAGGACGACGAGAACGAGGACGAGCAAGAGGAAGAGGAGGAGGAGGAGGAGGAGGAGGAGGAGGAGGAGAGGAGGAGGAGGAGGAGGAGGAGGAGGAGGAGGAGGAGGAGGAGGAGGGGGAGAGAACATCACGAGGAGGAGGACGAGCAAGACGAGGAGGACGAGAACGAGGGCGACCAGGAAGAGGAGGAGGAGGAGGAGGAGGGGAGGGGGAGGACTACCAGGAGGAGGATGAGGAAGAGGAGGAGAGGAGGAGGAGGAGGAGGAGGAGGAGGAGGAGGAAGAGGAGGAGGAGGACGAGGAGGAGGAGGAGGAGGACGAGGAGGAGGAGGGGGGGGGAGAGCACCAGGAGGAGGAGAACGAGGACCACCAGGAGGAGGAGGAGGGGGAGGAGGAGAGAGCACCAGGAGGAGGAGGACGAGCAAGACGAGGAGGACGAGAACGAGGACGAGCAGGAGGAAGAGGAGGAGGAGGAGGAGGAGGAGGAGGAGGAGGAGGAGCAGGAGAAAGAGGAGGAGGAGGAGGAGGAGGAGGAGGAGCAGGAGAAAGAAGACGAGCAGGAGGAGGACGAGGACGAGCAGGAGGAGGAGGAGGAGGACGAGCAGGAGGGGAGGGCGGCCGGCTGCCCCGGCCGGCTGCCCCGGCCGGCTGCCCCGGCCGGCTGCCCCGACCGGCCGCGCTTGCGCCCGGCCGCGGAGCGCGGTCAAGGGAAGGGGGCGGGGGCCGGCGGTCAAGGTTGATACCCCCTCCTCGCTCGTTCCACTGCCTGCTCGCAGCAGTGGCACCAACACATGCACAAGAGATTCCTGCATGAACTGTTGTACTTGCATATATGATGGCCTTCGGCCAAAGTCGTGCGCACAAGGGCTCTGCGGAAGGCCCCCTAAGCTCGAGACGCTTTGAATGCTCTGTAGTTTCCTCGTAGCCTCCTGTCCATGCCTTTGTAGCTTCCACGCACTCCTGCGTCGCCGAGTTTCTTCTTGCAGCGTCCTTGTCGTGTCGCGGGGTGCGTTTGCGTCACTTCGGTGTTGCTGCGCCTTGAGACGTGTCTCTGCTGCTTCTTCGTCTCATCGGGGACTCCAGCGTCACCGAATTTGTTCCCGTATTGTGCTTGTCGTTCCAGGTCGTGCGTACGCGCGCAGAATGTTTCTCTGCAGCGTCCTCGTCGCATCAGGATCTCCAGCGTCGCAGAATGCATCCTTGTAGCGCCTCTTCTTCCAGGGCGGCGTGGTCCTGAGTCGCCGCGGACGACTCGCCGCGGACGGTTCCATTCGATTCCGCGGGCGATCGTGCGCATGTAGTTTGCCACGCGCCTGCGCGCGCGGAGAGGGCCTGGGCGCCCTGTCGCCTGCGGGCGACCGCGCGGGTTAGTCCCCGCAAAAGCCAAAAAAGGCATTTCCACACGCCGGGTAAAGCCTAAAAGGGCTTTCGTCTGCCTGATCCTTGCCCCCCGCTTTCCTTCTCTTCTTTCATCGAAGTCAGAACCCCCGCCCCCTATGACGTCCTCCGCTGGCCTGGGTGGTCTACTCAGGTCGCGGAGGGGGATAGGGGGGGGGGTCGTTGCCACGGCTGGTGCCTCGTTTTCACGACGGGGAGGGGGGGGTGCACCGTTCCCTCGGATGGGCACATCCCCCCCTCCAAGGGCCTCCGAGCCCTCCCTCTCCGTCCTTTTCTTCTCCCTTATCCTTCCCTCCCTCGCGGTTTTCGAAGCCTTTGGCGTCTCCGCCCACCAGAGCGGGGATCTCGACCCCCCAATGGGATTCGTGGAGCGGGGGGGGCCTTGAGAGGCCGAAACATTTTTTGGGGCGGGGCCACACAGCACACACATCACATCCATCGAGTCACGCACACATACAGCAACACGCTTTCTCGACTCCACAGGGGGGGTGCTTCGTGGAGGCATCACTTGTAACTTTGAAATTCTGTAATCATTGCCGTTCTGGTTCAAAGAACGAGCAAAAGCGAGCCTTGTCCGCATCCGCTCACCCAGTCTCACCGTGCCGTGCACGGTGCTTCTCAGCCTGTGTCACTGTGCGCTCCACGGTGATCCTCCGGGTGAGCTACCATGGCTGCTGCTGCAGAACAGCCGACGTCTCCACTGGGTTTTCTCACGAAGAGCAGCGCCAAAACCCAAGACTTCCTTGTCCGAGTATACAAGCCCAGGGAGATCAAGTACTCGTACAAGAGCAGGAACAATGGCCAGCTAGTCCATGCAAACCGATTCACATGCATTCTGCTTGGCACAGACTCAGAGCACTATTGTGAGGCCATCCTCAAAGGAACTCCAGCAGAAGTCCAAGCTGCTCTGAAAAAGTTCCCTCCGATGACGGCGTGGAAACTCTCCAGCGTCGGCCTGGACAGTCGGCAGCAGGACGCTTTTGTGCATACGTCTGTTCGTGTCGTGGTCGACCTCAAGCGCACAACCTGCACTCCAGTGCTCAAAAGCTCTCCGGAGGAGACCTCCTTGGCATCGGCGCCGGCTCCAGCGACTACAGTGGCAGACATGATGAACATCAAATCGCAGCGTTGCTTCGATGTCATGGCTGTGGTTCATTCTGTTTCAGAAACCCGCACTCCCGCTGGCCACCCTCCAGTGGCAAGTGTACATCTGGTCGACGGCACAAAGACGAGTAACTCCAAGACAGCGGAGGCTGTGATTGCAGTCTGGGGATCCACCAACATAGAGCTTTGTCGCTCTCACAAAGGACAACCGCTGCTGTTTCTCAACGTGGCGGGCAAATTCGACGGCAAACTGGAGCTGAACTTGTCGCAAGATCGCGTAGTGGATTCCGCATGCTCTTGTCCCAGAATGACTCAACTACACGACTTAGCAGCCACTCAAGACTTCGCAGTGGACCGGGAGCAGCTGACCACCGCTCATGCGGGTACATGGGATCCAGACCAGGCTTCGCAGATTCTCACCGGAGAAGCACTCCTCTCCTGCTGTGCCTTTCTGGCTATGGCGTCGGATGATCCGAATGCAAACTTGCCACTCTTGTTGCAGGTCAATGGGATGAGGCTTGAGGAACCGGAGCCAGCCGACTCTGTGGTGGAGAACACAGGCGAGCGCGTCTTCTTTACGACTACTGCTCGTGATTTCAGTGGCTCGTGCAAAGTTGGCGTATCCCAAGCGGCAGCCTTCGCCTTGACTGGCATTGATAGCATGCAAGAATTCAAAAAAGTTCACGACGAGAAAGCTATCTCCTTCCCTCCACTGAGCAATTGTCGCATCATACGACGCGTGCGCAATGTGGCTGCGAATGCACAGGATGACACACCTCAACGGACTTTCGTCAACACGACTGTGGTGGCCGTTTCACCGCTTCAGATATCGCACGCCCCGAATACGTCTTACAATGTCGTCTTGGAGATCCTGAAGCAGTGCCGCGAGAGCCAGGATGCAATGCTCGCGGCACAGCTCTCTGAGATACGGTCTTGTCCCTTCTACGGCATGCGCGTGCAGTACTCACCAGCGGGTGGCGGGGGTGACGCTTCTCAGCTTACCCGGAACTGCCACTTGGCAGTCGTTCTCGTTCGTACCACGCAGAAGTCTCGGTGCGTATCCACTGCGGCTGGCTTCGTCGTGTCCACACCAGGTGTCACGGACGCTTCTGACGGTGAGTCTTCCCACTCAGTGACGATTCACGGACACTGCTCAGTTGACAACTTGCTCTCGTTCAAAATGGATCCGCCCAACCGAGCGAAGCACAGAGTCTGCTTGTTGCTCATTACTGGATGTTCAAAAGATGGCATGACGGTGCACAGCGTGACCCACATTGACGACTCCGTCGTGTCTGAGGCGCAGTACTTCATTAAAAAATTGAGAACACTGGGGATGCGCACAGAGCTTCAGCAATCAGGCGAGCATAAGCGGATGAATGAGTGGAGCACGACGCCGGAATCCGCCAAGAAGTGCCGCATTCTTGAAAGCCACCCCTCAGGAGAAAGCTTGAGGTGAGCTTTCTCCTGTCTTGTCAGCGATGCTTCTCAGCTTGCTGGACATGGCAAGCGTCTTTGTCCTGCGCCTTGCGGGATGCCAACTAGGTTTGCCTCAAACATTTCGTTTGGTAGTTTCGTTGTTTCTGCGGTGCTTCTCAGCCTGCACTATTTACTGTTGTGGCGTCTGGTGCAAGAATAGTGTTTGCGGCCTGCATTCCTCCTCAGCCTGCCCGGGCCCCCTTGAGAGTGCCTGCACAGAGTTTCGGTCTGTGCTCACGTTGCCCAACGGATTCATTCACGTTCGCCTGCGGTGCTTCTCAGCCTGCACTTCCTTTGCTACAAGCGCCTGTTCCGCAGTCGTTCACAGTGCCTCGTTTACAGAGAATTTCGGTGTTTGAAAAACAAAACATTTCTGCATGTGTTTCTCTGGGATCTAAATCAGGTCTTGGCCGTGCTTCATTGCAAGACAACCCCCATATTCGTAGCAGTGTCGAAATCAGACGTTCGTTCAGTTATAAAAGCGTTGATAGCAGTGTCTAGTTTTCGGACGCCTCATTGTATATCAACTCTGGCTGTGCCTCATTTCAAGACACCTTCCATGTGCGTAGCAGCGTCGGTATCAGAGGTTCCTCCAGTTATAAAAGCGTTGATAGCAGTGTCTCGTTTTCGGACGCCTCATTGCCTAGAGCTATCTTGCCATCTTGCCTAGAGCTATCTTGCTGAATGTCGCCGTAGCCATCTTGCCTAGAGCTATCCTTACAAAGGAACTTCCCAGCACCCACTGTACACAGTAATGCCGCGGCATGCTGGTAGCTCTCGGTCTGGGCGCCATGCTCCTGACGTTTCTGCACCCAACAGCGGTGCTCCTCAGCCTGCTGCAGTGAGCAGTGCCCCTCCTCAGCGTGCTGCGTTGAACGGTACTGTCCAAAGGATTGTTGACCTGGTGAAGCAGTTCGGTCGTATACCGAAGCACAAGAAAGGAACGTCCGAGGAAGTACGAGCTGAAAACAAGTTGGCCAAACGTTTCTCCGACCACCGCGACAGCATTCCTAATGACGTTATGTTAGAGTTGCAAGCCCTCGAATGCGCCACGCCTTCAGAGTCAGCCGCTGTCAGCGCTGCCCTTCAGCGTTCTGCATTAAGCGGATCTCTGCAAACGCTCGTCGAGGACGTGAAGCAGTTCGGTCGTATACCGATGCGAAATAAAGGAACGTCTGAGGAAGCACGAGCTGAAAACAAGTTGGCCAAACGTTTCTTTGAACACCGCGAGAGCATTCCTAGTGACGTGATGTTGGAATTGCAAGACCTCGAGGAGTCACGCGCCGTCAGCGCTGCTGCTCAGCGTGCTGCAGGTGCTGCTGCTCAGCGTGCTGCAACCGAGGAGTTCAAGCGGAAGCAGAAGACCGATGAGATCCTGCAGCAGGTGCGCGAATTCGGCAGCTGGCCGAAGGAGAGCGCTCAACGCCCGCTTGCAGAGCGGCAGTTGGCTTGGCACATCCGAAAAAAACACGGAAGGCCAAGCATTTCTCACCGGAGCAGGAGGCCGAACTCAAACTCTGCAGCGGGCGGGCAGCCGAGCTTCAAAGTCCGACGGGCTCATGCAGCAGACGAAGATCGAGGAGGTCATGCAGCAGGTGCGAGACCTCGGCCGCTGTCCGAAGGAGTCCGCCGGGCGTAGTGTTGCAGAGCGGCAACTAGGCTGGCTAGTTCGGAAAGGATTGAAGGCCAAGCAGTTCTCTCCCGAGCAGGAGGCCGAGCTCCAGGCACTCCAGCAGGCGGAAAGCGATGGCAAAACAATGCTTCGCATCGCGGAGGCGGAGGAAAGGCCAAACCCCATGGAAGGGTTCGCTGAGGAGGCGCAGAACAGGATCGACCAGGATCTGCTGATGCTGGAGAGTGGCATTCGTAACAAGGCAATCCTGCGGCGCCTGGCCACCTACAAAGAGCTTGTGTCCAGCCGCGGTGCTCCTCAGCCTGCGCAGCGCAGGGAATTTGCGCAGAGGTGCGCGGAGCGAGTGCGGAGAGCGTTGGCTGCTCCCGCGGGGAAGAGCTGCTACGTCCCCGGCGGCGAAGTAGAGGGGAACCAGTTGCGAGTTTTCTCTAACCGTGCAGTCATGACGGGACCGCTCGTCTGCCAGCTCTGCGACTGCGATTTCTTAATAGAAGAGGACTTTGCGCGGCATAAGCAGTGCAACCACGCCGGCGAGGCAGAATACCGCAAACGGGTGCTGTACCTGATGGCACACGCTGGCTGCAGGCCGATAACCGCTCAAGAGAAGAGGATCATGGTGCAGAATTTTGCTTACTTCCAACAGTTCTGTCACCCTGGCAGCAAGGCCAACCGCTTCTCGGGCGGCGAGGCGGTGCCCCGAAGCGAGGCAGCCTGCGTAGTCTGTGCGCAGAAAGACTACCTGGAGCATCGCCACAAACTCAGCCTGTTTGGAGCAGTGCCGGAGGAGCGTGTCTTTGAGCACTGCGCCGACTCAGCAAGCGATCGTGATGACCTATCCGATGGCGAGGCAGATGCTCCACCCAAGCGTGCTCTGGTGAAGCACCGCGGGGTGTACTACTTGCAGTCCCCGGAGCTCGTGCAGAAGCTCCTGGACGTGGACAGGTACAGGCAGCGGTGGCCACTGATCCCGTGCGAACAGCTGCATGCGTCCAGCGTTCAGCATCCGGAGCACCCAGAGTGGCGGTGGCTGCTACACTCCCGCCGAGTCCCTGTGGTTGCACCACCAGAAGCAACGGCGGGAACCTGCGGTGCTTCTCAGCCTGCTGCCGACAGGTCCGGCGGAGCTTCTCAGCCTGCGGACGAGAGGCCTCCGTGCGCAGGGGTGGGAGATGCCAACGCGTTGGTGTGGGTCTGTTGGGATTGCCTCAATGACCTGTGCGCCAAGAAACCGAAGATGCCGTTAAACGCCCTGGTCAACGACAACTGGATCGGCCGGGAGCTCATGCTCGTCCGCAACGCTTCGAAAGCTACTAAGATGCTGGCGTCCCTTGGCCGATGCTGTTGGAAGCAAGTCCGCCTCGGCAAGGGCGCTCCGGATGTCCAGCAGAAAGGCATCTCGGGCAACACTATCCTCTTCGCCCAGCCCACGGCGCAAATCCCGACCATGGAGCTGCCCCCGGAGCAGGGCGCGCTTGTGGACTCTCTGAACATCGTTTTCTCGGGCGCCGCGCACAAACTCCACAAGGCGTACTGGGCAACAGTCAAGCGCGGCGAGTATATGCAGATCGTGAGGGAGCGCAAGCAGCAGTGCGCAACCTTTTCCGAGGTATCCGTCCGGGAGGATGTTGCCCCGACACGGCTGCCGGAGGACGGCGTGCCAGACCACGTCCAAGCCTGTCTGCAACCAGTGGACGGTGTGGACAAAGCCCCGGTACGTCTGTTGGGGCCAGCATCCAGGGCGCCGGAAGTGGGCAGAGACGACGAGGCGGGAGACGAGTCTGACGAGGAGACAGAGACAGACAAAGACGGAGAAGCAGCAGAACAGCCTGACATGGCCTACCTGCATGAAAATGTGGCAGAGGTCACAGTTGCAGTGGATCCAGTGCATGACATCGCTCCAGTCCGAATGATGCAAGCGCTGCAAGGCACGCTGGTGGCGCTGCAGGAGCAGGCAGCACGCATCGCCAAGAACGAGGTGACACCGACAGTGGCAGACAGCAGCGGTGCTCTTCAGCCTGTTGCCGACGAGGGCGGCAGGCATACGATGCGCAGCATGGTTCTCGATGTACAGAGTGCTGCTCGTTCGTTCGACGAGCGAGCGCAGGTGGTGCTGGAGAAAGCGCAAGCAGGAGCAGACGCGTGCAGAGCTGTGGGCCCGCACTCCTTATCGGTGCCTACGCAGAAACCCTTGAGTTCTTTCGACAGCAGGTCTTGGCCGGCGTGCTACACAGAGTTCTGGTTCGGGGACGGCGCGCCGAACCTCGAGCGGGAGCGGCCCATGCTGTTCGAACAGGTCTTCCCCAGGAATACTACTTATGCTACCAGTGTTGATAGTGGAGTCGATCCATTGATAGCAGTGTGTCGTTTGGACCTACATGTGTTGATAGCAGTGTCTCGTGGAGGCCTACATCCATTGATCGCAGTGTCTTGTTTGTACCTACGTGCGTTGATAGCAGTGTCTCGTTTGGACCTACATGTCTTCATAACAGTGTCTCGTTTGGATCTACACCCACTGATACCACTGTCTCGTTTGGACCTACATGTGTCGATAGCAGTGTCTCGTTTGGACCTACACATGTTGATAGCAGTGTCTCGTTTGGACCTATATCTATTGATAGCACTGTTCCGTTTGGACCTACATGCGTTGATCGCAGTGTCTCGTTTGGACCTACATGTGTTGATAGCAGTGTCTCGTTTGGACATACATCCGTTGAACGCAAGGTTGCGTTTGGACCTACATGTCTTCATAGCAGTGTCTCGTTTCTTCGTCCTTCGAGGTCGCACGGCGCCTCATCAACCTGGAGGAGCTCGAGTACTCTCTCGCGACCGACGAGGAGCCCTACGAGGCAGCCTGCCAGAGCCGCTTCAGCTCGCCAGAGATCATTGCTGTCTTCGGCGACGTGATCCGCCGGCTGCGGCTCTTGAAAGGCACTCGGGCGGCGATTGGCAGGAAAGGCTTCGGCACTGACCTCCAGATCCTGTCAGAGGCGTCGGCGGAGGATTTCATGGAGGCGCTAAACATCGCTAAGCCGGCCGACTGCATCGGCTCCGCCATTTCACGCCCGGGCATGCCTGCCAAGGTCAAGACTGCCCTCAGGACGTTGCTACTTAGCACTTCCGATGTCCCTGGCACGGAGGGGCGGAAAACCGCACTCCGCTTCGACGGGCACGGCAACAACCTCAAGTTCGGCGCGGCCAGCTTCTTCGTCACACCGAACTTCGCAGACACGTACAGCCCGTTGGTCCTCCAACTCCACGAAGGGCCCGGAAAGCGGAGCCACTTAGACATTCGCGGGGGCGCGGTTGGCGCGGTGGCCAGAGCCGGCGGCGCTTCTCAGCCTGCTGGCCCTGACCTGCGGAGTCCAGCTCCGACCATGCCTTCTCTGGAGCGGATGCACCAGATAGTGGCAGCAGACCCGCGGGCGCAGGCCAAGTTCTTCCTGTTGATGACGGAGCTTCACTACCGCTACATCATCGGCTTAGAGCGCCTGTTTGTTGGCCGCACAACGCTGGCCCGACAGGCGGTGACAACGGAGGACGACGTGGCAGCGACTCTGCAGCCGTGCGTGGCCCCAGGCACCACTGATGTGCAAGCGCCTTTCGAAGCGCAGGGTCGGGGCTTCACGCACGGCCACGGCAAAGGCCACAGCGTCATCGGGCCTACGATGGCGTGGCTGCGGTCGGCAGTGGTCGGAGGCCTGCGCACCGCCGCTCGGGAGCTGCGAACTGCCCTTCTTTCCACCGCGGAGACCGTGCAGTACGAAGCTGCCAACGAGCCCGCACGGCAGCTGGGGCTTCCTGACGTCGCGCCAGAGCCTTTCACAGCCAGGCAGCAACGACAGAGCCGCATGGACGGAGGGGAAGAGGAGGACGGCACCCTGCGCGACGAGGTGCCTCTCGGCCCGCCAGTGGAGCAGCCGCACCTGGTGGAGGAGCGAGCGCGGGCAGCCGCAGAGAACCGGATGCCTGCAATCGGCGCTGCAGCGTACCGGGGCCTCCCGCTCACAGGAGCCTTTCAGTCTACGTTTCCAAGCTACCGCCAACGAACTAGCTTCGGGCAGCTGGGTGGCGCTCCTCAGCCTGCCATGGCAGCCAGCCATGCTAGCCTCTTCCAGACGAACGAGGATGGAGCGATTCAGGAAGTCCTCAAGCCCGATGGCTCGCCGGCTTCGGTCGAGGAGATTACCGCAGATGCGGAGGCTTGGGCGGTAGCGTTTAGCCATGACTTCTTTTGCAACATCTGCTCCAACCACGAGCACGACTGCACCGAGACGTGCGTCAAGTACGTCAAGAAGAAGCTCGAGGCCAAAGAGAGTCTGCGCTCGAACAGAACCCCGTCGTGCCGCTTCTGGTTCTTTCGCATCCAGCAGCTATGTCTAGCAGGCCGCACCAAGCGAGTGCGTCGGCGCGGCAAGCCTTTGGTCCGGACTCCGTTCATCGACTTCTCTGATGACCGCAACCAGCGGTGCCGCTGCCAGGTCAAACGCGACCAGCCGTTCAGGAGCTCCAGCAACGACGTCTCTCAAGTGACCAGCCGGTGCAACGTGGATTTCCAGTTCTTGATGTGCGCGCCTGACGAGTCTGCCGAGGCAGCAAAAGTGCTTCAGCCTGGTGGTGCTCCTCAGCCTGCCCAGGACGGGCTGCCTGCGGCCGCCCCAGCTCAGCTGGCCAAGCGCAGAAGGCTTACCAAGAAAACGGCCAGCATGAAGAACCCAGAGTCGGCAATCGCATTGCGCTCATCCAAACAACTCGGCGGCCGCAAAAAGTGGCTCTACGGTTGTGGCTCCTTGCATCCGACAGATGCATCTGTCGTGGAGAGCTTCCAAGCTGCTTTCCAGAAGGCTTTCTCCATGGACTTCTACATCACGAAGTACCAGGGCAAGATGATGGAGTCCATGACGCCGCTCTTCCAGTCTATGCTCACCGGCATGCAGCGTCTGGAGCAGCAGGAGAGGGACGAGAAGGAGGAGGAAGCCCGGAAGGTGCTCAGTGAGGGCGGCGCTGATGGCGAGGACCAGACGCTGGCCAAACGGGGCCGGACGCGCGAGGATCTCGCTCGCCGCGCTCGGCGGGTCTGTATCCGCCTGGCGTCGATGGCGAACCGGTGCTTCTGGCTCTCCACGACGGAGGTGGCCGTGCATATCCTCACAGGCGGCGACTGCCTCCAGTCGCACCACAATGTGCGGCTCTTCACGAGACAACTACAGTGGGCCTGCCAGCAGTGCAAACGCTTGCTAAACCATGAAGGTTCGGGCGAGGAGACGCATAATGATCAGGTGCCAATACAAGCAGTCCGCATCCAGATCCCTGACGCCGACAACGAGGAGGAGGACGCAGCAGGTGACACCAGCGGTGCTCCTCAGCCTCCTGGAGACACTCCTGCTGGTGATGAGCAAGGTGGCGGTGCGGAGTGCGAGGACATGCACGTGTGCACCACCAGCACGAACACGGCCGACGACTACGCCCACAGAGGCCCTCGCCTGCAGACCATGCCGTACTACGTCTACAGGATGTACGTCCGGCGAGTCCTGAAGCCGAGCCGGGTCAAAGCTTCTGGACCGCGATTCTTCGCCTTCGAGAGCCACTACGTCTTGGCTCCGCGGTACATGCAGGAGGTCCGGTTGACGCGGAGTTCCGTGCCCACCATCGATGGCTTCCAGTGCCCGACATGGGCACAGGACCCCGAGCAGAACTCGCTCTTCAAGGCCCTCCTCTTCACGCCTTGGGCGTGCGAGTGTCCCCTCTCTTGTGGCTGCGTTACTCAGTACAGCCATATGCTGAGGAACTGCGACTGCCCCGCCGTGCGCCCATACTCGTTCGAGCGGGCGTGGCGGCTTCGGTGCGCGGAGATCCACGTGTTGGCAGCGCGCGCAGACTCCAGGAGCCGCCTGGCCCGCAAGAGGCTCGTGCTCGCGGACACGACCCTCTTCTCCGAGCTGAAAGAGCCCCGGGCGAACCTCGAGGAGGGCGAGCTGGTGCTCCTCAGCCTAGCGCACTTCGCAAGGTCCCAGCTGGCGCGGCGCATGCCAGCGGAGGCGGCACGGCGCATCCTTGCCTTCAGTGACCACCATTGCCGGTGGCACGAGGAACAGTGCACCCTGGCGGAGTTCTGCGCGACCGTGGCGCGAGACGTGCTGGCGCACGTGGACCTCGCGGCGGAGGCGCGGGTTAAGCCTCGGCCAGCAACAACTGCACACCTCGAGGCGGATGAAGACTCCGCGAGCGATGCCGAAGGGGTCAAGGGGCGAGTCCCGCTGGAGCTCGTTGACGTGGGTGGAGGCGGCGGCAGCGACGTAGAGGAGGACGTGGAGGACGCCGAGATTACCGAGATCTCCCGGTTTCCGCTGCGGGACCACGTCAGAGCAACCGAGCTGGCCCTACAGCAAGACCAACTGCAGCGCTTGGACCAGAAGGGCCGCCTCAGCTACGCCGATAAGCAGTTGAAGAACCTCGACCGAGCGTACAGCGGCATGCTGCAGCCCAGCTTTGCACTGCCAGCCAGCAGCGGCGCGCGGGAACATCAGGGCACGCGGCTGGACGAGACCTTTTCTGACATGCTCGCCCTACAGCGGCAAAGCATTGCGCTCCAAAAGAAGCAAGCGAGCCCGGATGGAGAGATCTTGCCCGATGCTGCGGACGACTGGCTCCCCAGCGGTGCTCCTCAGCCTGCTGCCGAGGACGCCCAACCAGAACTCGTTCCGCAGCTCTTGGCCATGCAGGGCCCGGCGGCTGTTGCGTGGAAGCTCGTCACTGATGCCCACTGCACGGAGGAGCAGATTGACGCGGTGGCGTTGTTTGCGTTGTCTCTGCAGAAACGATTTGACGGCAGACCAGACAAGACAACGCATCTCCTCCCCGTGGCGTCCGCGACAGGCAACCACAGAGCGATCTGGCTCGGTGGAGGCGGTGTCGGCAAGACGCGCACCCTCTCCAAAGTGGTGGAGCCGATGGCCATCACTTACTTCGGCGAGCAGGGGTACCTCGGCAAAGCGCAGTCCAACCACGCCGCACACAACCTCGGCCCGCGCGGCAGGACCATGCATTCCTCCAATGGCCTGCTCATGTCGGATTCCATGCAGACAGCCAGGCTGCGCCTGACCCCACAGACGCAGAAAAAGCTGGATCGCCTCACAGGCACACTCGGCGTCGACGTGATCGATGAGCTGGGTGCTGTGCCGGGGCCTTTGCTGCATGCAGATGCACTGCGCACGACCTACGGCAGGGCGTTGCGCTACAACCTGGACCCCACGAAGTACATGCGCCCGCAGGAGACGTGGGGACGCATGCCTGTGAAGATCTTGTGCGGAGACTTCTACCAGTTGCCGCCAGTCCCCGCCACCGCTTCCCTGCTGGCGCCTCACGCGGGCCAATCCTACGAACGCCAACAGGGTAGGAAGTTGCTCGCCGACATCGAGTACGTCATCGATTTCGTGCAGATGCAGCGCTTTACAGACCCGTTGCAACTCGAGGTTCTCCACGCCATGAGAACTCCAGGCGGAAAAAAGATCTCTGACGAGAGCTGGCAGGCGATCGTCAAAACAGAGGTCGTTAGCTCTAGCGGTGCTGCTCAGCCTGCTGCCAGCAGCAGCCAAGCCGCTCAGCCACCTCAGTGGGACCCTCGGTTGCGTGCAGCACGAGGCTGGTACGAGTCGGCCTATGAGTGGCGCATCGTCTCTTACGCCATGCATGCACAGGCCAAGCTTGATGCGCACGATGCTGGCCAGCTGCTCTTTTACGTCCCAGCAATCGACAGACCAGCTGCGCGCCTCGCGAAGCCTGATTACGACGAGATGCGCGCGGAGCCCAACATCGGCGCTACCGCAAAAATGCCGGGGCTGCTGCCGCTCTTCGTTGGCATGGAGGTCATCCTGACAGAATCCGTCTTGCCGCCGAAGTATGTCCGTGGCGCGCCAGGCAAAGTGGTAGGCATAGAGCTGCACGCTCTGGAGCCTCCGGTGGAGGGCCGCCCGTCCATTGTCTCGGACGGCGTGGTCGTACTCTACTACATGCCAAAGGCCGTCTATGTCAAGATCGATGACAGCGATGAACTTTTCTTGAAGGCCGCGCCGGTGACAGCTGGCAGTGCTTCTCAGCCTGCCGGCCCCGACCTGCGCGGAGTGCTCGCGATCACCCCGCAGGCGCGCCCCTGGAAGTTCAAAGCGAAGACAGGTGGCCCGGCCATCGCGGTGTCCAGGACGCAGTTGACCGTGCTGCCCAAAAAGCAGGGGACTCTGCATGGCGTCCAGGGCAAGACGACGGACCCAGGCTTCATCGTGCACTGGACGTTTCCGCCAGGACTCAAGAAGGAGTCCATTTGGCTTGCCTACTACGTCAGCCTGTCGCGCCCCAGAAGCTTCAACCAACTCTTGAGCCACGGCTTGCCTGACCGGAGCATCATCGAATCCGGCCCCCCGGAACAGATCGCCAAGGCCTTTGCCGAGCTGTTCACGGACAAGATTGCCGCGACGAAGATCGCTTGCGCGAAGGCCCGACAGCAACTGGGATGGCCTGCGCGAGCTTGAGGAGCCATGAGATGCAGGTTGCGTTGTGGCGGTGCTGTTCAGTCTGTCCGTCTGCATTCGCGTGGTGCTTCTCAGCCTGCATGCGCGTGGTGCTTCTCAGCCTGCGCTCGTGTGCAGCTGTGCGCGGTGAGCCTGCACGTGTCGCGGAATGCTTTTCAGCCTGCGCGTGTCTGCAATGCTTTTCAGCCTGCACGCTTTGCACGGGAAAAAATCAAACTGCGAGTGTTACCGCTGCTGCATGCCTCCAGCTATGCTACTACATATCGCTGTTAGGTTGCTTTGCCGGGATAATTTTTGAGACTGTGGGCCATCTGGGGGCCTCTTGGGGCCATCTGGTGGACCTCTGGGGGCCCTCTTGGGGGGCTTGTATGAGCGCTGCCCCTCGTCCTGGTGTGACTCGATCGGGCTCCACGTGGCGTGAGTCGTTCGAGGCCCGCGTCGTGGCGTGAGTCCTTCGGGCTCCTCGTGGTGTGAGTCGGTCGGGCGCCTCGTCCTGGTATGAGTCGTTCGGGCCCCTCGTTGTGGTGTGAGTCGTTCGGGCTCTTCGTGGTGTGAGTCGTTCGGGCCCCTCGTACTGGTGTGAGTCGTTCGGGCTCCTCGTGGGGCCTCTTGGGAGCCTCTTGGGGGCCTCTTGGGGCCTCTTGGGCGCCGCTTGGGAGACTCTTGGGGGCCTCTTGGGAGCCTCTTGGGGGCTCTGGGGGCCTCGTGGGAGCCTCCGGGGGGCCTCTGGGGAGCCTCTGGAGGCCTCTTGGGGGCGGCTTGGGAGCCTCGTGGAGGCCTCTTGGGAGCCTCCTGGGGGCATCTTGGGGCCTCTTGGTGGCTTCTTGCGACCTCCTCAGAAGCGCAAATGAGCGCTACCCCCTGAGAAAGACAAAATGAGCCCACAACCTTCGTAGAATCAATACTTTTGAGACTGTGGGCCATCAGGGGACCCCTTGGGGCCATCTGGTGGACCTCTGGGGGCCCTCTTGGGGGGCTTGTATGAGCGCTGCCCCTCGTCCTGGTGTGACTCGTTCGGGCTCCACGTGGTGTACGTCGTTCGAGGCCCGCGTCGTGGTGTGAGTCCTTCGGGCTCCTCGTGGTGCGAGTCGGTCGGGCGCCTCGTCCTGGTATGAGTCGTTCGGGCCCCTCGTTGTGGTGTGAGTCGTTCGGGCTCTTCGTGGTGTGAGTCGTTCGGGCCCCTCGTCCTGGTGTGACTCGTTCGGGCTCCTGGTGGGGCCTCTTGGGAGCCTCTTGGGTGCCTCTTGGGGCCTCTTGGGCGCCTCTTGGCCTCTTGGTGGCTTCTTGCGACCTCCTCAGAAGTGCAAATGAGCGCTACCCCCTGAGAAGGGCAAAATGAGCCCAAAACCTTCGTAGAATCAATAATTTTGAGACTGTGGGCCATCTGGGGACCTCTTGGGGCCATCTGGTGGACTTCTGGCCCTCTTGGGAGGCTTGTATGAGCGCTGCCCCTCGTCCTGGTGTGACTCGATCGGGCTCCACGTGGCGTGAGTCGTTCGAGGCCCGCGTCGTGGTGTGAGTCGTTCGGGGTCCTCGTGGTGTGAGTCGGTCGGGCGCCTCGTCCTGGTATGAGTCGTTCGGGCCCCTCGTTGTGGTGTGAGACGTTCGGGCTCTTCGTGGTGTGAGTCGTTCGGGCCCCTCGTCCCGGTGTGAGTCGTTGGGGCTCCTCGTGGGGCCTCTTGGGAGCCTCTTGGGGGCCTCTTGGGGCCTCGTGGGCGCCTCTTGGGAGACTCTTGGGGGCCTCTTGGGAGTCTCTTGGGGGCTCTGGGGGCCTCGTGGGAGCCTCTGGGGGGCCTCTTGGGAGCCTCTGGAGGCCTCTTGGGGGCCTCTTGGGAGCCTCTTGGAGGCCTCTTGGGAGCCTCCTGGGGGCATCTTGGGGCCTCTTGGGGGCTTCTTGCGACCTCCTCACAAGCGCAAATGAGCGCTGCCCCCTGAGAAGGACAAACTGAGTTCAAAACCTTCGTAAAATCAATAATTTTGAGACTGTGGGCCATTTGGGTGCCTCTTGGGGCCATCTGGTGGACCTCTGGGGGCCCTCTTGGGGGGCTTGTATAAGCGCTGCCCCTCGTCCTGGTGTGACTCGTTCGGGCTCCACGTGGTGTACGTCGTTCGAGGCCCGCGTCGTGGTGTGAGTCCTTCGGGCTCCTCGTGGTGTGAGTCGGTCGGGCGCCTCGTCCTGGTATGAGTCGTTCGGGCCCCTCGTTGTGGTGTGAGTCGTTCGGGCTCTTCGTGGTGTGAGTCGTTCGGGCCCCTCGTCCTGGTGTGAGTCGTTCGGGCTCCTCGTGGGGCCTCTTGGGAGCCTCTTGGGGGCCTCTTGGGGCCTCTTGGGCGCCTCTTGGGAGACTCTTGGGGGCCTCTTGGGAGCCTCTTGGGAGCTCTGGGGGCCTCGTGGAGCCTCTGGGGGGCCTCTTGGGAGCCTCTGGAGGCCTCTTGGGGGCGGCTTGGGAGCCTCTTGGAGGCCTCTTGGGAGCCTCCTGGGGGCATCTTGGGGCCTCTTGGTGGCTTCTTGCGACCTCCTCAGAAGCGCAAATGAGCGCTACCCCCTGAGAAGGACAAAATGAGCCCAAAACCTTCGTAGAATCAATACTTTTGAGACTGTGGGCCATCTGGGGACCTCTTGGGGCCATCTGGTGGACCTCTGGGGGCCCTCTTGGGGGGCTTGTATGAGCGCTGCCCCTCCTCCTGGTGTGACTCGATCGGGCTCCAGGTGGTGTGAGTCGTTCGAAGCCCGCGTCGTGGTGTGAGTCCTTCGGGCTCCTCGTGGTGTGAGTCGGTCGGGGCCTCTTGGGGCCTCTTGGGCGCCTCTTGGGAGACTCTTGGGGGCCTCTTGGGAGCCTCTTGGGGGGCTCTGGGGGCCTCGTGGACGCCTCTGGGGGGCCTCTTGGGAGCCTCTGGAGGCCTCTTGGGGGCGGCTGGGGAGCCTCTTGGAGGCCTCTTGGGAGCCTCCTGGGGGCATCTTGGGGCCTCTTGGGGGCTTCTTGCGACCTCCTGAGAAGCGCAAATGAGCGCTACCCCCTCGGAAGGACAAAATGAGCCCAAAACCTTTGTAAATCAATAATTTTGAGAACAAGGAGCAGCAGCGCTGGCCCCTCAGACTGCCAAAATGGGGCCAAAACCGTAGTAACATCAAGGATTCTGGCTTCAGAGAAGAGGAGAGCATTTTTTCTGGGTCCCCCCGACGGGGCCAGAATCCTCGTGAGGGTCGTCGTTTTTTGGCCCTCCCAGGAGTCGGAAAAGACCCAACGACCATCGGGACGCCCTCTCCAGACCCAGGGGGAGGGGGTAGGGGGAGGGGTAAACCCCTCCCCGAAGGGGAAGAAGGGGGTTGGGGGGTTGAGGACAGAGAGAGCTCTCTAAACCACTCACGCCCAAAGGGCTGGTGGGACTAAAGAGTGATTTCGTTGCTACAATCACTACCCACGACAACAAGGCCACGCATCCTGAAATGGTACAAGAGCGAAATGCAACCAAGCTCCACGGCGCTGAAGAGAGAGTGGGTCAAGAAGGCCACTGTCGACCTCCAGAACACATGAAAGCACAAGAAATAATATTACATCAGTTTTGGGGTAATTCTGAAATCTGTTATATCTATATACACACACATATATACATTCAAACAAAAAAAAGGAGGACACACATCGCGGACATCGAGACACAGTTGAAGAACGCACAGCGCCAGCTCGAGAACCACGATAGCAACCACAACGCCATGTAGCATCATATCCAACTGATGGAGAAGACAGCAGCTGCTGCAAGGGACGCCTATGACAGAGAGACGCAGGAGGCACAGCACCACATCTGGAACATGGAGGCCTCCAGGCACAACCAGGTCAACGAGCACACCGAGCTCCGCAAGCAAATGGACAGCATGGGCAACTTGCCCCGCAAAGCGCACCTCCAAATACAACACCGCGAGAGACGATGGACGCAATTTTCCATCATAGAGTCACGGAGATCGACAGGCAGGCGCAAGCCGGGGACGCCGACCAACCCAACAAATCCGAACAGCAACCATGCATGGCGATCACAGGAATGAACGGATACCAGGGGCAGACGCGGCAACATGCAGCTCAAGCAGATCGTCAAACCGAAAGATTTCTCCAACGAGCAGAGACCAGCTCACGCCAGCAAAGCGAGGCACGCCAGCATGCCATCGACGCGCACAAGCGAAAGGAACCACTTGTGCAAGGAAATGAACAACATCCATCAGAAACGCACGGAGGAGACCCACCAGGGGTATTTCTACGCCCAGCAAGCCGCCGCTCATGCACAGTAGTTGCTTTCGCGGGCAAAGATGCTTGACCGGCTCGAAAAGGCCTTGACTACCGAGAGTCAGAATTTCGGCGGGGCGAGACACGTGCACGCCAAGAACAACAGGGCGGCGAAAAGCCGAAGCACCGGAGGGATGAGACACGCGCGAGACAACATTCTCACGGCGGTGAAAAGCTGAAGCACAGGTGGGACGGGGCACGCGCGCGCCTGAAGCACCAGGGCGGCGAAAATCCGAAAGATCGGATTGCCGAAGCACGCGCGCGCCGACAGAGCCGGGGGGGCGCGACGCCGAGTCAGCTTTCGGGAGAGCGCGCCCAGACGGAGATTTCGCGGCGACCCCCTCCGCGGCGACAGGGGAAGGCGCTGGAGATCCGCGCTGCGGCGGCGGAGAAGCTGGCGCCGATGTCGCCGACTGCGTCGTCGAGGACGCCAGCGGCGCTCCGTGCTCCGGCGGCGAGGGCGCCGGCGCGGTTGACCCGCGCTGCGCCGACGACGACGCCGGCGCCGGCAGCATTCCGCGCTTTGCTGCCGAGGATGCCGGCATCAACTTTCCCAGTTGTGCCGCCGACGACACTGGCATCGGCTTTCCCAACTGAGCTGGCGAGGATGCTCACATCGGCGCTCCCAATTGCGCCGGCGAGGATGCAGAGGTCTTCACTCCCGGCTGCGCCAGCGATGATCCGCGCGCGCTCCGCGCCGCCGAAGATACTGATGTCGGTGCTCTCAGCGGGCCGGGGGCGCTGGCATCGGCGCCCCCGAGTACGCTGGCGAGACTGCCGACGTCGGCGCTCCGCATTGCATTGGCCGATATGTCGACGTCGGTGACCGGCGCCAATGCTCCCAGATGCGGCGACAAGGATGCGGGAGTCTGTGGCCCGCACTGCGGTGGAGAGGATGCTGGCGTCGTTGGCCCGCGCTGCGGCGGCGAGGACGCGGGCGTCGGCGGCCCGCGCCGCGCTGGCGAGGGCGCGGGCGTCGGTGTTCCCCGCGATTCGGGCGAGGATGCTGGTGTCAGAATTCCCTATTGCTGGCGAAGATGCTGACCTCGTGCCCCATGGCTGTTCCGTCGATGACCCGCGCGCCGGCGATCCGCGCTGCGCTGGAGAAGACGTCTACGTCGCTGGCGGCGGCGCCGGCGTCGAAGGGGGCCCCGTCGTCGGCGCCCCCAGCTGCGCTCGCGAGAGGGATGGCGTCAGCGACCCACGCTGTGCTGGACAAGTTTTTGGCGTCGGGGGCCCGCGGTGGTCGCGGTCGCGGCCGCGGTCGCGACCGCGGTCGTCGGGGTCGTCTTCGTCGCCCCGAACGTCATCCAGGACCGCCTCTGGCAGATCCTCCACGCCCTCGTTCCACGCGCCGAGCTGCTCGCGGAACGGGGCACGGGCGCCCGCCCAGTCGGGCGCCCAGCAGCCCGCGGCGGAGCCCGCCCGCCTGCCCGCCGCCGCCGCCGACGACGCGCCGGCAACGGCCGCCGGGGGCGAGGGCGAGCGGCGAGCCGCGGCGGCACTCGCCAACGCGCCACCCGCCGCCGCCGCGCCAGCGTCAGCCCGCCCGCCAGAAGGGCAGCGCGGCAGCGGCTTCCGCGCCGACCGCAGCCGCCGCCCCAAGCGCGCCACCAGCTGCGGCGGCAGCAGCGGGGTCGGCCACTTCGCGGCGGCAGCGGCGGCAGGGGCGGGGCCGCCCCGCGGCGCCGACGTCTCCGGCGCGCCAGGGGCGCGAGCAACACGCCGGCGACAGCATCAGTAGGAACGGCAGGCACCGGAAGCCAAGGAGAAGCGGCCCGCCGCGCCGCCTCCAGCGGCGGCGGGAGCCGCAGCGCGCAGCCCAGCCGCGCCGCCCAGGCCGCGCCGGACAATCTCGAGCCCTGACCCCAGGGGATTCAGCCCCCCCCCCCCCCGCCACGGGAGAGGGGCGCGAGCCAACGCGGCAACTGAATTCGAAGCAACAGTCAAGAAGACAATCGCCAAGCACCTCCGGCGGCAGCGGGGTCGAGTTCACCGGAAACGATGGCACCAATAGATCGAACCCTACCAGAAGACCGAGGAGATGCTTGCCTTCATTACCCAGGACGGCGCCAACGCCACCGAAGCCTCAGCTCATTCGCGACCAGCGCGGCGCATCGTTCTTCATGATAAACGCCCACTATGCACAATGCCTGTTTAGGCAAGCACCAGATGGGCAGATCACGCCCAACAAGATGGGCACAGGGAACACGGCGCGGAAACTGCAGCTGGCCCGATTGGTCAAACACCCGCAGGCGACACCGTCTTGCGCAATACGATCAATGCAATGGGCGAAGGAGGTTCCACAGCTATCTGAGCGAAGCCACAGAGGAGAACAGACAGACCATGCCGGGCACGCAACGCGCAAACATCAAAGCAGGGCGGCCAGCCGATTACGCCGACCGCGCGAGCCACAAGACCGACGCCCCGCCAGACAACGCCAGGGACCCCGAGGCCACCCACGAGATGAGACTTACTGTCTTGCTTCCGCCAATCGACCCCCGAGTGCGAAACTCGGCGATACGCCGACCAGCCGATGCCAGCGCCCGTTTACAGCAGGCAGCGCCGCGAAGGAGATCTACAATAATGGATGGAGCAATTCCAGCGACCAGACGGAACCCATACTCACGTATATCATCCATCGGCATGGCCAACCACTTCATCAAGGGCGACCTCGCCATGTCGGAAGCGATTTCTTTCTGGCTGCAAAATACGAACGAGTGGAGCGTTGCCATAGCGAAAGACCTACCAGATACACTGGGGCAACCATGAGCGCTACGCAGTCGAGAACAACCCTGGGGCTTGAGCTATTTAACGCACCGCGAGAACGAGCAGGTCGGGCGGGGACACAAGCCAGCTAGGCGCGGCCTCCCTCGCCCAGGCCTGCCCCCCTGGCAAACGGCACCTCAACTGACATTTTGATAGACGCGGAGTAGGGGTTCTCGCGCGCCTGACCTGAGAAGCAGCTGCCTTGCCTAACCAGCGACGAATCGAGTGGACGCTCATCAGATGATGCGGAACGATGACGGCTCGGAATTTCTTTCATTGCGACGGAGGGGATGAGACTACCTGGCGCGACGCACCTGTACTCGAGGAACGCCCACTGTTAGTTGTGACCTCGACAACAATTTGATCTTCGTCAGCCAGCGGTTCTCGCGCGCCTGACCTGAGAGGTAGGACCAAACCCCAGCAGCCGCCTACCATGGCCCAGCCAAACAACATAAAAATCTTATCCACATATCCCCATGCTGAATATCGACTCCAGCATCACGTTCATTAGCGCAGCCGTCTGGCTCATGGGGCCGCGGCCTGTCCACAGCCCCCATCGCCACAGCGCGCGCCTCGTCGCCACATTCAGGTCGAACCACAATGTGGCCACCAGTGGACTTACACTGGGGAAGAGAACTGGCCGACGCAGTCGAACCATGTGGCGCCACGGTTGATTATCGGATCTTCAACGAGCCAACGGAGACAACGCCCGGGCGCCACGCAGAGACCCAGATCAAAGAAGGAACGAACGACCTACACGCACTGAACGCACAGCGCATGGCACAACTCGAGAAACACGGAACAGAGGACACCGCACCCAGTGCACTGTTTGCGTTCCAGCAACAAGACCAGCTACGAGTTTTACATGGTCAGCGACTTCGAAAAGGACGGGCGCTCTTGGACTACAGACAATCTACGGGTACCAGACTTGACCCATCCTTCGCAGGCGCAGCTGCAAGGGCACCCGATAAGTCGCAGCATGACCCCGACTCAGTACAAATCACCCAGGAGTACTTTTACGCGGCACTGGAGGTGGGACCTGTATACGCACCCGTCAACGCTACTTGGGGGTTGGATTAAGACCCGATACAGCCACCGTTACAGCATGACAAATTTGCGCGCAACAAACGACCGTCAGAAGAGGGCCACCCACATCGGCGCTTCCGACGCCATCCGCCGCTATTGTGTCAGGAGTTGCACCACACCCAACATGGATGACCCCAGTGACCACTGGTCCGCACGGCGAATTCACGCGCCCCGCTACCGCACAGCGACATGGCGGAATACCGATCGCGACGGCATGGACAGCGGCGTTACTGAAAAGACAACTCCCATTGCGGACGACCCCAACGGCAGCATTGTCCCACTCATGGAAGTTGACGACATGGAGTTTAACCGCCCGAGGAACTACTCAGCTGGGGCCACCGTCCAAGCACAACTCAGGATGGCCGCCGATCGGAAACACTGACAGGCATCCACCAGCCGACGCCGGAGTCGAACCCGACATAAACGTTGTCACAACCAGCCAAACCAATATCGACATGTTCGAAGTCTTCACGGTGCGACGGCGTCTTCCACGTGAAGTACATGATGGGATCGAACCCGAGAGCGTCCCCGTCCGCGGATGCACGCGGATCACGACGGCGAACATCATCAACTTCATGACACCTCGAAGGCGACCTTCGACAGGCGGCACAGGCGACGCCCCCGGGGGGGCCGCGTTCGACGAACCTACGAGCATCAGTTCCCAGGAAGAAAAAGGAGGAAGAGAAGAAGGAGGAGGAGGAGGAGGACGAGGAGGAAGCGGAGGAGGCGGAGGGGGAGGAGGAAGAGGACTTCCAGAGGCCTGGGCCGCGCGAGGGGCCCCTGGAGGCCCCAAATAGTCAAAACCCTCGTCGCGATCAGAAGGCTTTCAGAGGCCTGGGCCGTGCGAGGGGCCCCCAGAGGCCAAAAATAGCCGAAACCCGTCACCATACTTGCGCAACGCGAGAGGGTTTGGGAGGGGGGGGGCGGGGTATGGACCTCCGCCGGCTGCCGGAAGAGCACCCGCCGGCGACGGGTCGCGGGAACGCGGGCCCCCGAGAGCACGCCCAAGAATGAAGACTTCCCAGCGCTGGAAGGCAAAGCCTCTGATGAGGAGGCCGCTTGTAGGCCCGGGCCCGCGAGCGTGCCGGCGCCCCGAGAGGAGCGGAGACCCGCGCGGCCCGCCGCACCCAGCGGCGGCCGCCTGTGCAGGGCGGCGGCCCTGCGCCTGCGGCCGACCGCCGCCTGCGGCCGCGGGCCGCCTGCGGCCCGCGGACCGCCCGCGGCAGCCCCCCAGCAGCAGCCCGCGTGGCGGGCCCGCTCGGGGCAGTGGGCGGCGGGCGCGTTGCGCCTGGCTCCGGCATCCACGGACGTGCCGCGCCCTCGGCCGCCGCGCGGGGGGGCTGCCGATCGCGCCGGTCCGGCGGTCGGCGGAGACCTAGCCCCACCTTTGTATGACATGTCTCGGGCCAGATGGAGATGTACGCGTCCCGTGGCCCGAAGCCCAGCGAAAACGTCTGGTGTACAAAAAGCAGCGCCCGAATTTCAGAAAACGGCAAGTACATAATCATCAGAGGTCAGTGCGGATTTCTTGTGCCGTCGTTGGGCCCCCCTGGCGGCGCTTCCAGCGCAGCCCCTCGCGCGCAGAGCGCGCCAGGGAAGGGGGGTCCAGCGCCGACCAAAGAAAGCGGCGCGGACCTCCGAAAGTTTGTGCTTACGGTCAAGTCGCCACGCTTAGCGTGCACGACCCCCCTTGAGGGACAAGAAATTACTCGATGATCTTGCACGCTATACGCCGACTCCCCTGGTCAAAACCACCTTGGAAAAATATCAAACCGTGCGTGCACGCTATACGTTGACCATGTCTCAAAGCGGACCTGCACGCTAAACGTTTTTACGTTGGCGATATGCGGCACGCTAAACGGACCGTCACGCTGCACGCTACACGATTACTATTCGGAGCAGGAGCAGGAACAGGAGGAGGGGGAGGAGGAGGAGGAGGAGGAGGAGGAGGAGGAGGAGGAGGAGGAGGGGGGAGGGGAGGAGGAAGAGGAGGAGGAGGAGGAGGAGGAGAAGGAAGATGAGGCGAAGAAGGAAGAGGATGAGTAGGAGAAGGAGGAGGAGGCAGAAGTAGCCCGGGCCTGCGGAGGCCGAAATGCCAAGGGTGGTTCCAGGGACTGCTGAGACAGATCGACATTGTGAAACATGGGTGCACTCGAAACGTTAATATTTGTTACAGACATCCGACGTGCACGCTAAACGCGTTTGTCTCTCACGTCGGACGTGCACGCTAAACGCGGCACAATCGCGTATAGAGTGCACCCATTTTTCGAAGTACATTCTATACGACTTGCAAATAGAGTGCACATCAAAGTCTCCATGTGCATTCTATATGTGGCGACTTGACCGTACGCCGTTTTCTGTTCCGCGATGACTGGGGCAGTATAACAGAAGATCGTTTGGAAGTCGAGCAGTGCCATATGATCGTGGTGCCAATGAGAGCCTGAGTCGCTTGAGTCTTCTTGAGCGGCCTCCAGAAGTCCAAGAAGGTGAAACGTTTGCCCCCAGATCTCCGCAGCTGCTTCTCTTCCACCGCGATCCGTGGCGCGGGCCGAGCACCGAGGCCCCGCCCTGCGGGCGGGGCCCGCTGGGGCCCTGGCGTCCTGCAGGGGCGCCCTGCAAGGAGGCCCAGGGGTGTCCAAAGCGAGCCGAGACGCCAGGCCGCCTGCATGGCCCTAGGGATGGGGGATGGGGGTCGGGGCTCGAGGTTCCAGGATTTCGGATGGGGGTCGGGGATGGGGATGAGGGATGGGGGTCGGGGCTCGTCCGTTCCCCAAGATTTTCCAGCCTCGGGATGCTTTCTGGCAGCTGCGGCCGTTCCCGGGGTGGCCGAGTCGTCCCGAACGGCCGCCAGAAACCAAAGATACAACCCCAAAACTTTGGGATCAGGGCGTGCCTAGTTTTTCGTACTGGGCTCGCCTGGCCTCGGGCCCCAGGACCCTCGCAGATCGATCCAGCTCGAGAAGTGCCGCAGAAACATTGGGTTTGGACTACATGTCGTGAATTCCCACGATGTTGCAATGTGACTTCGCCCCCAAATGGCGCGGCGATTTGGGGGGCAGGAAATCTTGTTCCAGGGGTCCATAATCTCACGTATAGGTTTAGCTTTTGGTGTTTCACTCTGGGGACTGATGGATAGAGATCCATCTTGTGCGTGTCCGTGCCACATGTGGCTCAAGGCAAAACATTATGTCCCCTCTCCTGCTGCCACAGTTGGTAGCGGAGCGGGGTCCGGCCCGGAGGCCATGGGCGCGAGAGGCTGGCTGTGACGGCCAGGCCGCTCTGCGCTCGCGCGCCCCGGAGCCAGGCTTCGCTCTGACCACTGAGCAGCGTGGGATCCACGGCAGAGAGATGCCCGCGGATGGTGAGCAGCAACCGCCGCCAGTCGCCCCAGGAGGCGACGGACGAGAGGAGACCTTCGCTGTCATGACGGCCCGAGGAGCTGAGGGGTCGACGGCAGGAGCAGCAGCATCAGGCTCTACGGTCGTGGCGGCGACGATTGATCAGGAGACGCTCACTCGGGCAATACAGTCCGCAGTCCAAGAGACAGTGCGGGCGCTCGGCCATTTTGGCCAACAGCAGCAGCGGCCACCGCAGGAGACAACCTCGACGGTGGCCGACCCATGGGACGGCACGGGGGCCGACCCGTGGAGCAGCAGCAGAACTAGACAGGCAACCGAGGTGGGCAACGGAGAAGCAGCAGGAGATTCAGGACAGCGGCGCTCACCCGGCGACAAGGACGACGTGAAGGAGGACCAGAAGTGGGACGAGCACCAGGACTGGGGCTCGAGCTGGAATAGCAACTGGTGGCCAAGCCAGTGGACCGGAGGCCGAGGTGACTTTTCTGACCCTCCGGCGTGGCCTGGCTGGGCCCACTATCGACAATGGCGCCGAGCTATTCGGCGCTGGAACGACAACACCGACGTGGCGGTCTGGAGGAGGTCGGAGAAGTTCATGCGGCTCTTCGACTGGACGATGCAGGCCAAGTTCGAGGATATCCCGGACAAGGAGCTCACCGCGTCTTCGTGGTTACAGACGCTCCTCAGTCGCATGGACCTGATGATCGGGGAGCGCGAGGGAGACGAGCTACGACGAGCAGGACGAAAAGCATTGTACGAGGCCGTCCGTGATTCCAAGGAGACGCTCACGCAGTACGTGAGTCGTCGTGAAGCAGAGTTCATCGACGCGGAGGGCCATGACTTCTGGATGTCCGACAAGCTCAAGGGTCTCTTCCTATAGGAGGGGGCCAACCTCACCCAGCAGGGCGTGCAGAACTTGCGCACGCTCACTCGCGGAGATCTGACCTACAGCAGCGCGAAGTGGGCTCTGCGCCAGCTTGACTCATCAGCCGGCACCGAGCGCCTGCTTCCCGGCAAAGCCGGGGCAGGCAGCATGCTAGCAGCAGCGTCTGAAGACCTAGGGCCGAGCGCTCGCTCGGATGTTGGTGCTTTTCAGCCTTCCTCTTCCCCTCCTAACCTCGGTCGGCGTGAAGGTAGGTCGGAGGACGCCAAGTACCAGGTGGTCGAGGACGAAGAGGATGACTACGACGAGGGAGCCGACGAGTCGGGCGAGCTCGAGGAAGAGGATGTGGCGGCCCTCCTCGCGGAGATCGATGACATGGACATCGAGGAGGACGACGCCGAGCTGGTGCTGGCCGAGCTGACGAACAACAGGTCCTGGAAGCAGAACAAGGACCTCAAGCGAGCAGCTCGGCGCGATCGAGAGTACTTCGGCCCCGAGGTCGAGGCAGCGGCAGGGCCCCTCCTCCTTCTCGGCCAGCCGGACGAGGAGGGGGTCGCCAGCGACGAGAACGCGACGAGCGTGGAGGCGGAGCCGGAGGAGCAAGACACAGGCCTCCTCCGGGCAGGCGACGCTTCCTCACCCAGGAGCAGCTGATGAAGGTCACCAAGTGCAAGCTGTGCCACGAGAAGGGCCATTGGGGGCGTGAGTGCCCCGACGTCAGCAGCGCCAAGAAGGACGCTGTCAAGCGGGAGGTCTCCATCAAGAAGACTCCCATCAGGAAGGCCTCGTCCTACATGTTCGACGGGGTGGCGTTCAGCAGCAACGACACGTGGGCAGCACCGGCGTGGCGCGGGATCGAGGAGGAGATCGCATCAGGGTCGATCTTCCTGGCGGCCTCGTCGACCCAGGGCCTGGTCGACCCCGGGGCAGGGACTGACCTGGTGGGCGTTGAGGCTCTCAACAGGGAGTCCGCGGCGCTCGCGACCCACGGCCTCAGGCACGTCGAGATTCCTGCCGAACATCGGACGCACCTTCGTGGGGCCCACGGAGTCGGAGGCCAGGCCAAGGTTGTGAGTGCTATACTTTTTCCGTTGTGTTTAGGTGGCGTCTTTGGCATCATAGACACCACTGTGCTCGGAGAGGCTGTTCCTCACATTTTGAGCGCTAATCTTCTGGACTTTCTAGAGAGCGTGATTGATTTACCGAGGAACAAGCTTCGCTCCGGCACCCTGCGCACGACTGCGGCCATGACACGCCTGGGTTCCGGGCACAGGATGGTAGAGATTGTGCGTTCCTTGGGGGAGCCGCCGACAGTCCCAGCGTCGGCGCTCCAGCGCTATCCTTTTCTGACGGAGGGGTCATTCACCCTTGGCAATGAGAAGCCTCCGAAGATGCTGGCAGATGGAACTGTGACGCAGTACATCCCTCACCTCATCCTCTCCATCCTTTGGTTTAGAGCTAAGTCGAGACGTACGGGGTCCGGGTCAAGTCGCGCGGGTTCTAGGCCAAGGGGGTTTTCGAGCAGAACGTCAAGCAGGGATCCGAGGGAATCGCCGTACGTGGGCTACTCGGTCGTCTCAATCGTCGCAGTCGTGGTCTGCCTATTCATCGTGCGTTGGGCTCAGCGGGCCCGCCTCGAACAGGTCACGGGCTCAGGATCTTTGGGGCGCGCTAAGGTCTCGGACAACAGCAACGAAGGACGGGGCAGGGCTCTCGACCCCATCGGCAAGGGAGCTCTCGACCTCATCGGCAGCAGGGGTCCAAGGGCTCTCGTGTGTATACTGTCCGTGGCCTCTTTTGGCTCGAGTCTCTGCTCGCGTCTTTCTCGGCATCGACGGTTAAGCCGACGATCACAGTGTCCTGCCGGCATCGTCCGGCGCAGCGATGATGTTCATAACGATTTCCATGTACATCCTGAGGGGGATCCTCTCAGTGCGGGGAGCCCCCCAGTTCCGCGGGTCCACCACTCAGCCGCCCGGCGGCGGCAACAGCAGAGGCGACGGCAGCGACAGTCGAGGAGACGCTGCCAGGGCAGCGCTGAGCCAGGCGATCGAGACGCCGGTGGAGGCGCCGGCAGAGGCCACCACGATTCCGAGCGGACCGCCTTCCCATCCCGGGGTGCCCAGCCAGTTGCCCGCCCAGCTGATGACTTGGGCCCTGGCGATGGCGGCCGCCGGACCCGATGGGGTGCCCGACCGAGGGGTGGCCGGCAACCTGACGGACGGGACGCCCATCCTGACGATGGAATACCAGCAGTATCTACTTCAGGCGCCCCCTCCGCCGTCGGGCCCTCCGCCTGGGCCGAATCCAGCAGCAGCCCCCAGCGCTCAGCCAGCAGCATCACCGATGCCATGGATGGCCGGAGTCCAGGGGCAGTTTCCAGGCCCGCCGAAGGCGAGATCGGCACGGCTGCTGGGCCACGGAGGGACGCCGAGTACAGGGGCCTCGGGAGCAACGCCGGGGATTCACCACGGTCGCGACGAGGATCAGGCATCGATGCAGCTGGTCACGAACCAGAGCGACGACGGAGAACCGACAGCTGCAGCAGCAGCGGCAGCTCCGACCTCGGCAGCAGCAGCAGCAACCATCCCAGCCTGGCGGGCAGCAGCACCGCTGAAGCCGAGATCGATCCCAGTCAAGCCGCCCCCGCCCAAGCTGGCGAACAACTGCAACCACTCGCAGGCCACATCGTACGGCAACCAGTACGGCTCGGGCACGAAGTGCAAGTTCTGCGGCTACAAGCTCACCTGGGCGCCACGCAGCAGCGGTGGCGAGCAGGACGGCGGGCCGGCAGCGAGGCCGGAGTCCGCGGCAGAGGCGGCCAGACGGGCGGCGGCCGCTGCCGAGCGGACTGTGCAGATCACGCAGGAGAATCCCGTGTTTCAGACAGGGACGGCAGCGCTGCAGACGGCCAACGACCTGAACGGCTACCTCAACGCTCCACAGTGACAGCTGCACCAGATCCCCGAGGGGATTCGATCCCTCGGAAAGGTGCAGGAGGTGGTCGAGCAGATTGCACAGTACGCCAGTCAAGCCCAGTTCCAGACCAGCAGTCAGCTGGAGGAGGGCCTGCAGCAGATCCATCAGGCGCTCATCCGACTCCGTCGTACTCTGGAAGCACTGGAGCCGATGGGAGAATCCCTCGACTACCTGACAGAGCAGATGAGCACCCTGTCGCTGTCGGTCGGCAACATCGAGCAGTCAATGGGTCAGATGGCGCAGATGATAGTGGAGATCGGGACGGCGGTGATGGGGCTCGCGCAAGTGGCCAACGCTGTCGGAGCGAACCAGGAGCTTCCATTGCAGGAGCCGGACAGCTCACAGGCGGGCGCTTCCTCGCCGGAGCCCGAGGGCGCACCGCAGGTCTCGACCACGGCAGTGACACCGCCTTGGGAGATCCTCTACGAGAGCGACAAGGACGACGAGATGTAGCGGTGTCCTCGGACGCCACTCCTAGCTCTTTAGTCGCCGGCCCGAGCCGAGGGGCTTCGGGCCAGCAGCAGCAGCGTTCAAGGTGCAGTCGTCTGGACTGTGCGTGCGCTGCCGTCTCTGACAGGGGCTCACCAGAGAGCCCATTGATAGTCCCTTCTCCTACTTCTCCCCCCTCTGCGCAGAGGCCCCTGGTCGGGCCTGAGTGGCTCGACGGAGATTGGATGAACGACGACCACGAGGTCGCCTGCGGGTCTCAAGTGAGAAAGGCTCTCGGCGAGGCAGCAGCCAGGGCAACTGGAGCCCTCCCAGGGACCTTTCCTGTCGGCGCGTCGGTCACCCCGGGACGATCCAAGGTGGCTTTCATGGAAGTGTTCCCCCCTCCCAGGATCGCCCCCGCTGTTAAGAAAAATGGGGCCCCTGTGGGAGAGGAGGCCTCATGGGACCTCAAGGTCGGCTGGGACGCCGCTCAAAGAACAGAAGTTGATCGCCTCTGGGAGACGATCAGGACCGATCGACCCGAAATGATCTGGTTGTGTTCCGAGTGTCGGGCCTTTTCCGCGATCAATAGGTTGAATCGGGATCGGATGGACCCTGGGGACTGGAGATCATTAGTGCGGGGCGGCCTCCAGGACCTTTTCCTTTGCATGAGGATAGCCGACTATCAGGTCCGACACGGCCTCTTCTTTGCGTTTGAACACCCCCTCTATGCCTCCTCCTGGGGAACGCATGTCGTCAAGTGCGTGTGGGACCTCCCGGGCGTTCGACGGATCCGGCTCGACATGTGCCAGTTCGGAATGCGGGTGGACGACAGGGGGCTCAATAAAAAACCCACGGGAATTTTGTCTAACCACCCCGAGGTGTTGCGGCTCTTAGACGGTCACCTCTGCACGGGGGAACACAAGCACGCTGTTCTGGAGGGAGGCTCGTTTACTACCAAGGCGGCATGTTACCCCCCCCCCCCGTTCGCGCGCACTGTCGCCAGGGCTGTCGCCGAACACTGGTCCGGAGCTTCCAGGGCCAGGCAGTCTTCCTGGGCGGAGCTGGCGGAAGGAGTCTCCGACGGAGCTGCGGAGGCCGGGGAGGCAATTGGCGGCGAGGGCGAGCCCGAAGGTTCGGACGAGAGCGACGACGAGCCCGAGACCCGACCACCCACTCAGAGCAGAACGAGGGGCGACGTGACCGGGAAGCCCGATCCTCAGCCCATTGAGAACGAAAAACGGTTGATATACAAGTTGCATTGCAACATGGGCCATCCCGACAACCGGAAGCTTCTTCTGGTTCTTCGAGCCGGTGGGACCAAACAGCACTTGGTGAGATGGGTGCGTCAGCATTTTGTTTGTTCGGAATGTGCGGAACGGTCGCAGTCGGGGGCCCATCGTCGAGTTGCGTTGCCTAGAACCTTTCGTTTTAATCACATCGTGGGGGTCGATCTCTTCTACCTCGACTTTCAAGGTACGACGTACCCATATCTCAACATCGTCGACCACGGGTCGAACCTGCAGGTTGTCACCCGAGTCGAGGCCGCGACGTCGGCCGCCGTCTGGTCCGAGTTTCTGAGGTCCTGGGTCCGACCCTTGGGCGCGCCACATCTGATCATCTCGGACGGGGGCTCGGAGTTTGGAGCTCGGTTCGCCCGAGGTTTGGAACAGTGGGGAGTTTGTCATCATGTTTGCGACGCAGACAGTCCCTGGCAGAACGGACGAGTGGAGAGACACGGTGGCTGGGTCAAAGACAGAGTCCGTATCGAGCTAGAGTCCGGGACGTCGCTTCCCTCGTCCCTCCAGGAGTTAGATGATATGGTGTTTGAGCTGGTGGCGCATAAGAACCGATTTTGGCATCGAGGCGGGTTTTCGCCTCTCCAGTTGGTTTTCGGAGAAAATCCGCGGCTTCCGCACGAGCTCCTGTCCGACGATCGACGGGCATTGCCCGGGTGGCAGGACGAGGCGGGAGCCGAGTTTGCCAGGGCCCACGCCATCCGAGCGGCGGCCCGTAGACTTGCCATGGAAGCCACGGCCCGAGACAAGCTGTCCCGAGCGGCCCAGGCGAGGACCCCTGGGACCAGGAGGTTTACCCCCGGCCAGTGGGTTTTCGTCTGGAGGCATTTCACCAGGATATCATCCAGGGCCGATGCTCTAGGGCGCCGCCGTGCTGGCTGGACGGGTCCCGGGGTCGTGGTGCTTGCCGAGGGCGGCACGGTGTGGGTTGCGGTCCGGGCCCGTCTCTGGAAATGTTCGGCCGAACAAGTTAGGCTTGCTAGCCCCGAGGAAGAGTACGGCCTTCAATTGGCCGAAGACCCTAGATGGCAGGAACTGCTCCGTTCTGCCCAGGCGAGGCGGGCGACCGCTGTGGACGTCCAGCGCGAGGGGCCCCCTCCCGAGAGTGCTTGGGACGAGGCGGCACAAGCCGAGCTCGATTCGGAACCGAGGGTCCCCGGAGCTGGGCCAACACCAGCCGAGGAACGAAGACCGGAGGATCGACCCTCTTCCCCGTCGGTGGGTGGGACTCTCGGGCTTCCTCGGAGGCCCTCCAGAGGGTCTCTCTCGTGCCGGATCGGTCGTGGCCCAACCAGGCTCGGACAGGACCGGGCTGCCCACTATTTCTGAGCTGGCTCCCTCAGACAGAGGAGAGTCGGCAACGCCGCCCCTCAGTCAGCAGTTGTCTCGAGGAGTCAGTTCGGGATCCGCAGAGGTCGAGCCAGGGGATCAGGAGAATCCAGAACTCCTCCCTCCTCCGTCTCCTCCTCGTCCTGTTTCCTTACCCGCTCCTGCTCCTCCTCCCTCGCCTGCGTCCCCCAGTTCTCTTTCCCCTGTCACTCCGTCTCCACCAGAGGGGGCGAGGCCTAAGAGAAGGGGGCGCCTCACCCAGCCTGAGGATGTCCCAGCCTGCATTCGAGCTGCGAGGGCCGGGAGCGCACCTCCCGAGATAAAGAGGGCCAGGACCGACCCTTCCTCGGGCTCCTCCCCTCCTTACCCCGTCGGTGGAACTGCCTCCTCCTCCTCCGGCGTTGGGGGTCCTGGACCTGGCCTGGAGACCCGGGGGCCTGTCAGGACCGGCGATGAGCCGAAGCAGTCTGTTCAGGAGCGTGTTCAGGCCATCGAAGCCCGAGCCAGGTCTCGGTCACCAAATCGCAACAGGGGAGCCGAGGGAACGGTCGAGGCAGAAGCCACCAGCGAGTTCTTCGTGGTCCCGGGACCGATTGACGGGCTCTCCGTCGTTCCCGGGGATGTCGAGGGGTTTGTTGGGGCCGTGGGCGAAAGCATCCAGAACGGGGGCACCTTTGCGGCTAGCCGCGGGGGAGAAGTGACCCTCAGGAGGCTCACCCCTCAGGGGCGTCAGAAGTTTCAGGCTTCAGATAACAAAGAATGGAAGGCCATGCTGCAATCCGGGGGTGTCCGAGTCATCCCTCCGAGCCAGGCGGCGAAGATCCGGCAACGTTGTCCGGACAGGATCATATCCAGCCGAATGGTGCGCCGATGGAAGCCAGTCGAAGGGACTTTCGTGGAACCCGAGGCGAAGTCCAGGTGGTGTGTACATGGTCATAAGGACCCCGACTCTGGCTCCCTCGCTGTATACGCACCCACTCCCCAGACCTCATCTATTATGATGTTCATTCAGGTACTGGTCAATTTCCGGATGCTCGGGGACATTGCGGACGTTAAGAACGCTTTCACCCAGTCAGATCCAATGGCGAGGTCCCAGGGCCAGATATATGTTGAACCCTGCGAGGGTATCGACGTCGAGCCTGGATCCCTCATCCTATTGCTGGTGAACGTTTACGGGCTGGACGATGCTCCAGTAGCGTGGCGTCGCACCGTGGTTGGCCATCTGGAAAAGCACGGGTTCGAAAGGAGTTCGCTGGAGCCCTGCTGGTGGTTGAAGTATCGAGCAGATGGGGCCATCCAGAACATGATGTTGCTGGAAGTCGACGATTTCTTTATCGGCAGTGCGGATGCGGATGCCCGAGCGTGGATTCGCAGTATCCTAGAGGACCGCTTCCGTTTCGGGAAATATCGAGATTGTCATGCCGGCTCAGTGGATTTTGCGGGTAGGCGCGTTTCCTTCTTACCCGGCAAGGCCGTTATCGATCAAGAAAAATACGTCCTGGAAGAAATCCGCCCCTTGACTCTGGCCCGGGGCCGCATGTCTGTCAAGAATTCTCCTCTCGAGCCGTCCGAGTTCAAAGAATTGCGTTCCCTGGTCTACAAGTTCAATTGGGTCGGCCGAGAGTCACGGCCAGAAGCGGCCGGAGTGGCAAGTATTTTGGCCAGTCGTTTAAGGGCTCCGACAGTGTCGGACGTGTCTTGTGCCAACAAGTTGGTGAAGCACTTGAGGGCAACAGCCTCTCGAGGATTGACGATCTGGAACCTAGACCCCGAGCGCATGTCTTTCATCTCTTTTTCCGATACCGGCGGTGTTGGATCGGTAGAGTCTCTCCAGGATGACAACGGCTTTCCGGCCGACCCCACCCAGGGAGCCTGGATGGTGTTGGCCGCCGACAAGTCTGTTCTCGATAATCAGGTGGTAAGGGCGTCCGTGCTCGGTTGGCGTAGCAGTAAGCTACGGCGTAAGGTGCCTTCGACGTTAGCCGGGGAGACTCAAGCTCTCTCGGCTGCCGTGGCGGAAGTCGAGTATCTTCAAGTGTTGTATCGAGATGTTGTGTTCAGGGATGTTGATCTGCCTGATTGCGTGCGGGCCTCAGGGCCCTTCACTACGGTCTTAAGACGCGATTGTAGTTTGGGTTCCAGGGAGCAACAGGTCCACGTGGTGGACGCCAAGTCAATCTATGATACCTTCCAGAGGGAAGGCAATGCGTCAGCCCGCGATAGGCGCACTGCTCTAGACCTCGCCATCATTTGCGAGTCCTTGGAGCGAGCCAGGGGCAGAATACGGTGGATACCCCATGGCCGTATGCCCGTGGATGCACTGACCAAGGGACGACGCGACTAAGTGCAATGCTGCGTTGTTTGATCTGATGACCAATGGCAAGCTCAGTCTGGTGGACGAGGCTTAAGAGGTCGGCCGCCGGAAGGACATGCCCGAGCGCAAAGATCGCTCTCAGTCAGCCTCCCGAAGAATGCTGTCGAAGCCCGCCTGGATCGCATGGCTCGACTACCTGGACCAGAGGGCTCCTCCTGGCCTGGTTGGTGGTGGTAGTGTCCTCCCGTCCTCCTCCTCTTTCCCTCCGCCTTCATTATCCTCCGAATCCGCTTTCCAATAATCTGCTCTCTAGTTCTGCCTCTCTCTCTATCTTTCTACTGCTGCGTATGTTTAGTATTTGCAGGTCGCTTTTGACACTGCCAGGCAGTGGCCACGGACTTGTGAATTGAGTTTCGGGACAGCTAAACCTAGAGAAAGTTGGACCCATGTTCCAGGGGTCCATAATCTCACGTATAGGTTTAGCTTTTGGTGTTTCACCTTGGGGACTGATGGATAGAGATCCATCTTGTGCGTGTCCGTGCCACATGTGGCTCAAGGCAAAGCATTATGTCCCCTCTCCTGCTGCCACAATCTTCAGAGCGCACTCGCGTGCGCCTCTCTGCCTCAGAGCCCCATGGCTTCCTGGCCTCAGTCGGTTTTACGCTTAGCCCCGCCTGGGCGGCCGGTCTGCTTTGCAGCTGACGATTTTGATGTTACGAGCCGAGGGTTGTTTCGCAGCAGGCGGTCCTCCACCTCCTCCTCTTCCTCCTTTTCCTCCTCCTCTTCCTCCTCCTCCTCCTCCTCCTCCTCTTCCTCCTCCTCTTCCTCCTCCTCCTTCGGTTGGTTGGTTTGTTGGTTTAACGTTGCTGGGGCGCGCCGCCGCGGGCTTCTCGCGACGCGTTCGCGCGGCTCTCTGCCGGCAGTCCCGTCGCCATTTCGCCATCGTTCCTCGTCGCCAAAACCTTTTCCCAGCTTCGCTGGGCGGCGCCGCAACAGCCCTGAGGGAGGTGGCTCTGCAGGTTGGAACGCCCTGGTTCGCGTGGCCCGCGGCAGCGCCGCAACAGCCCTGATGGAGCCTGTTCTGCAGGGCGCAGCGCCCTGGCGCGCGTGGCCCACTGCAGCGCTGCAGCAGCCCTGAGGGAGGCGGCTCTGCAGGGCGGGACGCCCTGGCGCGAGTGAGCCGGGGCAACGCTGCAACGCCCTGGGGGCGGGCGCCCGCAGGACAGACAGGGCCGCAGGACGGGCCGCCACCTTGCAGAACGGGCATGGCACCCGCAGGACGGGTCGCCATCCCGCAGGTCGGGGAGTGTTCCGCAGAAAGGGGCGACGCCCGCTGGACGGGCAGGGCACCCGCAGAACGGGTCGCCATCCCATATGGCGGATAGTGCACTGCAGGACGGAGAGACGCCCGCAGGACGCACGGCGGACCGCCATCCCGCAGAACGGACGGGAAGTGCTCCGCGGGGCGGTCGGGGCGCCCGCAGGACGGGCAGGGCACCCGCAGGACGGGTCGCCATCCCGCAGGTCGGGAAGTGCCCCGCATGACTGGACACCCGTGCCCAGGGGGGCAATTCCAGAGCGATTTCAAGCTCGCGCGCCCAGACGGGCAATATCGGCAAGACGTCGCGCCCACAAGCAATCGGGGCGCGGGCTCGCGCCCCCGCGACAAAACCGGCAGTTCGATCGCGCGGCCAAACGACCAATCTGGGCGGCGCGGGCTCGCCCGAACGGGCAATTGGCGCGCGCCCTCGTGTTCTTGGGGCCAAATGGAAGATCGTAGCGCGATTTCGCGCTCGCGCACCCACGCGGGCAATCGAACTGCGAATTCGCGCGGATGCTCCACCAGCGAGGGCAATCTGAGCGTGGCTTCGCGCCCGCGCGCCCAGGAGGGCAATCCGAGCGCGATCTGGGGCTCGCGCGCCCGGATGGGCCATCGGGATGCGATTTCGCGCCCGCGCGCTTGCACGGGCAATTCAGGCGCGATTTCGCGCCGGCGCGCCCAGATGGGCAATAAGGATGCGATTGCGCGTTCATGCGCAAAGGCGGACAGCGCGACGCCCAGATGGGCGACGTGGCCCATGTGTCGCGCGCATGCGCCCGAGCGCAGGCAGCGCGCGCACCGCCACGGCCTCGCACCCAAACAGGAAATTCCAGCGGGATCTTCCGCTCGCGCGCCCAGACGGGAAGTCCGAGCGCAAGTTCGCGCCAGCGCGCCCGAGAGGGTAGTCGGACCGCGATTTTCCGCGCGCGCATCCAGGAGGGACATCGGATCGCGACCTCGCGTTCGCGCGCCCAGCGGGCAAGCGGGTCGCGCTTCTGCACCCAGGCGCCTGACTGGGCAGTCCGGGCACGATTACGCGCCCGCGCGCCGCGCAGGGCTCGCGCCAGCGGTCCGCGCGCCCGAATGCGCCAGCAGGCAACTCCGCGACACCTGGACGCCGCCCGCTCGTTCAAAAAGGAGCGGGGCGCGCACCAAGGCAAGGGCGCGCGGTCGGCCCGCGCCTTCCGCGGCCAGCGCCAGCCCGCCGCGCGCTCGAATGCGCCAGCAGGCAACCCCGCGACGCCCAGGTGCCGCCATTTCCGCGACGGCGCCCCTTCGACAGCGCGGGAACGCGCGCGGACTGCACCGCGCCCTGACCCGCCCACGGCGCAAGGGCGCACGCGCAACGCTTATCGAGCCGCGCGTGCCAGAGCCCCCCCGCCGCTAGGAACGCGCTCGCGCCGGCAATCTGGACGCGCCAGCGTCCCAGGCGACCCGTTCCGCGGAAGTGCGCCCAGGTAGCAATCGCGGGCGTCTGTTTGCTGAGACTGCATCCCGACGCGCGGAGCGCGCGCGGGGCGCCGCCTGTCAGGGCGCGCGAGCGCCGCCGCTTCGCGCAGCGCGCAGAACGCAATCACATTGCAATATAGGACGCGCCAGCGCTGTCGAAGAGCGGCGCGCGACGGGTGCCCCGACGCACGGGAACGCAGCGCGCGCGGAGGCTCGCGGAGGCGCGCTGAGCTTCAAGGACGCGGAAAGGCGCGCGGGGGCGAGGACAGACCCGCACGGCGCGCAAAAGCGCAGAAGTGCAAGCAGGCGCGCGACAGCGCGCGAAAATGCGCCGCCGCGCGCGCGAGGAGCGCCCCGGCGCGCAGGAACGCGCGCGGGTGCACAGAGACGCGCAGGAAACGCTGAAGCGCGCGAGGGCGCGCAGCCACTCGGTGGCACGCTGTGACGCGCCAGGGAGGGCGCAAGAAAGCGCGCTGGCGCACGAGAGCGCGGAGACCCGTGGAAGTGCGAACACGCGCGCAGAAGCGCGCAAACGCGCGCAGAAACGCACGTAGGCACGCGAAGAACATAGAACGCAGGGACGGCCGCGCAAGCGCGCAAACGCGCGCTAGGCGCGCAGGCACGCGGGTGCGCGAAGCGCACAGAGATGCGCAGGCGCGGCGCAGACGCGCACGGGAACGCACAGGGCGCCCAACGCGCAGAGCCGCGCGGGGCGCGCAGAGGCGCGCAGACCCTCCGAGAAGCGCGAGGCGCCCGAGACCCCCTTGGGTCGCGCAGAACGGCCGGGCGCGCAGACGCGCGCGTTCAGACGCGCGCCCACGCGCCGAGGCGCGCAGAGGCGCCGCGCAGAGATGCGCTAGTGGGCACTGGAGCGGAAGGGCGCGCATAAACGCGCAGTGGCACAGGTTTGCCCACGCGCGCCGACATGCGCGTGGTCGCGAGCGTTTTACTGCGCGCCGACGTCCAGTGGGCGGCCCGCCCGCTTGTGAGCGGCGCACTAACAGGCGTCGCGTGAGCATGCGCGGGGCGCACGGGGGGTTGTTTGCAAAACTTGATTCCCGCGCGTGCGCCGCTCATGCGGGTCAACGCCGCCAGCCGGACCGCTCCTAGAAGCATTGGGCCCGGGGAGAAATCCAGTCGGGCCCAGTCCGGCGGCGCCCAGTCCCCCGCTGGCCCAGCGGCGGCACGGGAGCGACGACCCAATTTCTGGGGCGAGGAAGCCCGCGAAGATTCTCGTGGCCCCCAAATGGCGCAGCGATTTGGGTGGCAAGAAAATCTTCAGGGCGCGCTCGCGCGCGGCTCTCTGCCTCAGAGTCCCACGGCTGTCTGGTCTCAGTCGGTCTTCTGCGCAGCCCCGCCTGGGCGGCCAGTTTGCTGTGCAGCAGGCGATTTTGTTCTCGCGAGCCGAGGTGTGTTTCGCAGCAAACGGTCCTCCATCTTCTCCTCCTCCTTCGGTTGGTCGGTTGGCTGGCTTGGCGCTGCTGGGGCGCGCCGCCGCGGGCTTCTCGCGGCGTGCTCGGGCGGCTGTTTGCCGGCGCTCCCGTCGCCATTTCGCCAGTGTTCTTCGTCGCCAAAATCTTCCCAGCCCCGCTGGGCGGCGCCGCCAACGCCCCGAGGGAGGTTATTCTACAGGTTGGAACGCCCTGGCGCGCGTGGCCCGTGGCAGCGCCGCAAGAGTCCTGAGGCTGTTCTGCAAGGTGGAACGCCCCGGCGCGCGTGGCCCGTGGCAGCGCTGCAGCGGAGCGCCCTGGCGCGCGCGGCCCGTGGCAGCGCCGCAACATTCCCGAGGGGGTCGGCTCTGCAGGACGGGACGCCCCGGCGCGAGTGAGCTGGGGCAGCGCTGCAACGCCCTGGAGACGTCGGCGATGTGGTGCGATCTTGACCCTTGACGCCGCGTGCCAAAATGTCGTTCGTCGAGCAGATCTGCGATATGCGGTAAAATGGGGACATTGGACCTGGGCCCCCTCTCCTCGAGGAGTGCACAGGAGGAGGTGGAAAGGAAGAAGAAGGAAGAAGAGTGGGGATGATATGTGGGAGAAGGGAGCGCGTCTGCTAACTAGGCCTTGTAACTACCACGGGTATGCCAAATCACTTCAGCTGCTACTGGCCGAGCTTCACTCCATCCCGCAGCGCAGCATGCAGCGGCAGGTCGATTCCCAGCCCTGGCCGATAGCCAGAGGGCCTGCATGAAGCAGTGGTGATAACGGACAGCGCCGATGTGGGCGAGGCAACCGTCCTTGATTGATTTTGCCCGCTTGAGCGTTGGCCTCCCTCCCTTTGTAGAGTTCTCACTTAGCCGTTTGCTCAGTTTCACCACTTCCTCACATCCGACGTTTTTGTTGCGCTGTTGTCGTTTCCGATGTGCTGGGCCAGGGTGTCAAGGTTTCGCTTCGATACCGTGAGAAGCGTTCGTCCCATGTTTGGGATGCAGCCCATACCTTAGCGAGCGGGACATTGCACGAAAGAAGAGGGCGCGGTGGAAGAGAAATGGGAAGTGAGAGAGCAGGAGGAGGAGAGAGCGGGTGCTCCAGTACAGACGATAGACTCATCTAGATGTTTTCCCTCATCCTCGACTGGACCCCGACGCGCCCAGGTTGGCGCGGGCTGAGGTTCCTTGGAGGAGACTGAGCCGCAGTTTCCTCAGGTGATCTTAGTTCTTACGGCAGGTTCGCGTCGTGCCGACGCGGCGGCGACCCTAGCGCGGGTGTTCAAGATTGAACGCCGCCAGGGCTCCGAGTGTCCGAAAACTACCAAAAACCAGCGTCTCCAACGAAGAGATCGTCACCACACGAACTTGCCGCACGGCTGCTGACTTCACGAGGGAAGAGAGCGGTTCGGCCCGCGACGCCTCGCCGAGTCCTGGCGGCCCCACACGGCGTGCTCGTGCTCACCCATTCCTCTGCGTGAACGCGTTCTACAAGAGGTCTGGATCCCTTCTCGAGGACCCTTTTTCCATCCCGAGTCGTTTTTCGCGGCCACGGGGCCTTATGAGCGCCCCTGAGGGCCGAAAAGTGAAAAAAATGTTCCGCAATGATTGTCTTACGACGCGAGTTTGCCGCGGGGGTGCTGACCTCACGGGGGAAGGGAGCGGCTCGGTCCACGACGTTTCGCCGAGTCCTGATGGCCCCCGCACGGCGCACTCGTGCTCGCCCACCCCTCGACGTGCCCGAAACGCCAGCGCCCGCGAGGAGGGGTTCACCGCCTTGGGGCCAACCTGGGTCGAGCTGGCGAGAACGCCGTGGGTGTTCGTCAGGAGCGAAATAGAGACGTTCACGTACGTGACTTCGCATGGGTTTCGAGAGAGCGCTTTCCGCGAGCGTTTGTGACTTGAGGGCGGCTTCGCGACCTGGGGGTAATTCATGTACGTGGCTGGGCACGTACGTGTTTGGGGGGCTCTCTAGTTCGAGGTTTCGCATGTTTTCGTCGGTGGCGGTTTTCGGTCCCCAAGAGGGGGGGCCCTCGCCAGGCCCAAAACTTCTCCCGTCGTGATGTTGTTCGCGACGCGAGGATGTCAGAAGATGCGGTCGGATGCCGGAGGGACGTGGCACTGCGAGAGTCGGGCAGTGCCAAAGGGGTGCTCCGCTTGGGGGTCACCCCATCCTCCTGGAAATCGAGGACCGAGGAGGAGGGAGGATCGAGGATCGAGGAGGCTTGGGACGTTTCTGGGCGTCTTTGAGAGTCCCGTGAGACTTTGCGGGGGGGGATCTACGGAGATCCGCTTCCTGGAGGCTGGAGGAGGTGGCGACCCCTCTAGTCATGACCCCCCTTGGCGTTGCCTCCGGAAAGGCGCTGGCCGCGAGGATGTCAGGGAAAGTGCAGCGTTCATGTCATAAGTCGGGTCTCCGGCAGCCTTCGGGACTAATTATGGCATCCCCAGAATGCTGCTCGGCGAGGCGCAGCTGCCAGTGCGCATCCCGAGGCAGGAAAGCCTCCGGGAACCTACGAAAGCGTCCGGCGGCCAGGCGCCAGAGGAACGCGGCACAACGGAGGAGAGCGGCGGCCGCAAGAGTGTTTCAGCTTCTTTTGGAGGCCAGCGGCGGCCGGGGGCGGCGCACGGAGCCCGGGCGCCGCGGCGGTCCTCCAGGCTCTTGGTTTAGATGGGGGAAGGGGTCGGGCGGCCGTGCGGGGCAGCGGTTGCTTTGCGGAGGTCCTGCGGGGCGCCAGGGGGTGGTCCTCGATCGATCCTCCTCCTCCCTCCTGCTCCCTCTTCCTCCTCATCCCTCATCCCTCCTCTCTCTGGTTCAGGTGTCGAATCGCCCCCCTGCGTTTTGAAGGATTTTGTTTTATGGGAGGCGGAGCGCATCGTTTGCTTGCTGTTGGTATCGGCATGGTATACCCGCTATGCTTTTCTTCGGCGCTGCCTCCCACTCCTCTCTTTCTCTCTCTCTTTTTCCGCCGCCGTCCGCCCCAACTTCAGCCTAAGCAGAGCCCAAGCCTCAGCCTAGCCCAGCTCAAGCTCCAGCCGAAGTTTAGCCGAAGTCTAGTCTAAGCTTCAGATTCAGCATCTGTCTAAAACAACCTCTGTTTCTTCAGCGTGGCCTAAGCCTGAGCCTAAGCTTCAGCCTCGGCCTAGCCTAAGCTTTCGCCTAAGCGTTGCCTTAACGTGGCCCAAATCCAAACCTAAGCCTAAACTCCAGCCCCCGCCTGGCCTAAGCCTCAGCCTAAGCCGGGCAAGCCTAAGCTTCAGCCTAGCCTTAGCATAGCCTATGCCTCAACCAAACCTCAACCTAATCCTAAGCCTCAGCCTAGCCTACATCTCAGCCTAAGCCTAGCCTCAGGTTAAGCCAATCCCAAGCCTAGCCTAAGCCTCAGCCTAGCTTCAGCCTACGCCTCAGCCTCAGCCTAAGATAAGCCCCAGCCTCAGCCTGAGCCTCGGCATGAGCCTAACCTCAGCCAAAGCCTAGCCTGAGCCTCATACCTTCAATTGTTATTACAATACGATTGCATTACTACGACTTCATTACTACAACAGTTCTACTAACACAGAATTAAGGTACGACTACTCCTACAACGCAATTGCTAGTACAACAGCTCGACCATATCAGAGAGATGCTACCATATTAAAGTGTTACAAGACCGTGTTGTTCCCACAACCACCGCTACGTTGTTACCACTACTACAGCACCAGAGCACTACTACGACTTCAGTAGAATGGTATTAATACAGTATTACTACGGCACTACGCTGCTAGGACACGGCGGCCGTGCTTGAGTACTCCAATGTTAAAGTTCCATTAAGACTACTGCCAGTATTAGAGAAATACCAGTACAGTGTTAAAGTATCATTCGTGCCATTTTACTGCTGCAGTGTTGCATTACGGCTATTACAGCGTCTACAACTACTGTTACAACGTCACCACTACAGCACTACATTATGATAATGCCACAACATTGTTTGGTTTTGTCGTGCTGCAGCAGCGGTGCATTCCTATTACAGTATTGCAGACAATCGTTGAGTATTACTCTTACAAATCATGTACTAGAGCACTGCTTCTACAGTGCCACGACTACATTAGTACACCACTGTTCCACAACAGTACCAAGCTATTCCTACAGCGCTACTACTGACGCACTCCGGTTCGATGGTATTAATATTATTTCTTAGTACGACAGCAGTGGGCTATTTTTACTACAGTACTACAGTGCGACTACTGAACCCAATACTAGGATATGAAATATACTTCCAGACCTGAGTGTTATCTACCTACTACTACTACTACTACTACTACTACTACTACTACTACTACTACTACTACTACTATTACACCTCTGCTACTACATCTTTTACGACTACTACTACTACTACTACTACTACCACCACCTACTACTACTACTACTACTACTACTACTACTACTACTACTACTACTACTACTACTACTACTACTACTACTACTACTACTACTACTACTACTACTACTACTACTACTACTACTACTACTACTACTACTACTACTACCACTACTACTACTACTACTACTGCTACTACTACTACTACTACTACTACTACTACTACTACTACTACTACTACTACTACTACTACTACTACTGGTTGGCTGAGATCCAATACTGTTCTGGCTGAGCACGGTATTATAATACCACTCGTACATTCCTAAAGTAGCACTATTGGAGCAGCTACGGCCATTGCAGCGCCACCACGACAGCACTACAGTACCAGACTACTACAACAGCGCAGGGTGCGGCATTGGAGTATTCCTACTACAGTATTGCAGTACATTCGCTGCAGGCAACAGTAGCTTATCATTCTAACGAGTAATGTACTAGGGTATTGTTCTACAGTGCTACTACTACAATAGCACAACACTGCTCCACAATAGTGCATCAGTATTCCTACAGCACTACCGCTAGTGCACAGTTCGGCGACAATACGATTGCATTCGAGCATTACAGTAGTGGAGTACCTCTACTACAGCACTACCGTGCGAGTATTACAGCAAACGCTGCAGGGCATGATCTTTACACCAAGACCTGAGTACTACTACTACAGCTACAGGACTGTTACACTGCTGCCACTTCGTTTATGCAATGCTACTACTGGCTGGGCACGGCATTAGAACAAAAATTGATATTGTTCTCCGTTTTTCCCCAAGGTACAGGGGGGAGCAGGGAAGGGTTGCGCGAGGAGAGGGGAGGGGGGGAGCGTGGGAGGACAGGACCCCTCATTTCCCTCACCGTTGCTGCTGGCGCCTGGAGGGGAGGGGGGAGGGGGGGGAAATGCCCCCGCCCCCCCAGGCGCCAGCAGCAAGAGAAAGGCGGGAGGTCTCACCCCCGCCCTACGTGGTCACGCACCCGAGTCAGCGAGGCTCGCAGAACCGAGTTCCTCACCACGCGGCCATCCAGAGAGATTCGCACAGCGAGGTTCGCGAACGTTTTATATATAAAAACAAAACAAAACCAAAAAAAAAAAAAAAAACGAAGAGCATTCAACAACGCAAGGATGATTTGATGATTTTCGCAGGGGGCGATTCGCCCCCGAACCCCCTCTCCCGTCCCTCCCGCTATGCCCCCTCCTACCTCTCCCCCTCACTCCTCATTCCAAAACCTTACAAGAGTTTCACTGGTGGAGGGCGGGTCGTTTTCAAAATGTGGTTCTCGCCTGAGCACCGAGCACATTCATCGTAAAATGTTGCAGGGGCTTCACGGATGGAGGGCGGGTCGTTTGCTAATTGTGGTTCTAGTTTCAGCGCCGCGAACGTGGGTTTCAAAAGTTGGCAAGGTTTTCATCGATGGAGGGTGATTTTTTGGTTTCAAGATGCGGTTTTCGCCACAGTGCCGCGCACATTCGTTTTAAAATGTCCACAGACTTCCGGGATGGAGAACGGGTGATTTCCAGCATGTGGTTCTCATTTTAGAGCCGCGCTCGCTCTAAAAGAATGCAAGCAAGGTCTTCACGGATGGAGGGCAACTGCTTGTTTCAGAACATGGTTCTCGCCTGAGTTCCGCGCACATTCGCATCAAATGCTTACACCAGTTTGACGAGCTGTTATGGTTGAGGTATCAGGAGCGGTGTTCCGGCACGACTTACGATGGTCAGGGCGCAACAGTCACGGTGAGTCGCGGTGTTGTAAGTACCAGGAACGGCTTCTGGCACAATTTACGATAATTGAGACGACGCAACATTAAAGCTGATGTGCGGCGTTCAAGTCCAAGGAGTTGTGTGTTGGCAGGATTAAGGATTATCCGACGTGGCATTTCCAGCAGTAAAGGTAAGCTCTTGTAAGGAACCATGAAGCTGGAACCTGGAGAGAGGGTTTAGTGCAACATCGTTGTTTACATTGGTCTTTCTCCTCCTTTTTTCCTCCTCATCCTCCTCCTCCGCCTCCGCCTCCGCCTCCGCCTCCTCCGCCTCCTCCGCCTCCTCCTCCTCCTCCTCCTCCTCCTCCTCCTCCTCCTCCTCCTCCTCCTCCTCCTCCTCCTCCTCCTCCTCCTCCTCCTCCTCCTCCTCGCATCCCCCCTCCCTTCACTCCTCATCCTCGGCCTCATCCTTCCCTCTCCTCCCCTCCCTCCTCCTTCAAAGGACTCCTGCGGAGAGGTGGTCGGAATTCCTGCGGAAGTCCTCGGGGTTCTGGGAAGTTCCTCGGGGCGTTGGCCTGGGCCTGGTTGCCGGGACGCGGGGGGGGTGGCGCGAAGGGATCGAAGTTTAGAGATCGAGGTTCGTACGTTTCTGTCGGGTGTTGGCGGCTTTCCAGTCTCGGGCCTCGCAGGAGTGACCGAATTATCCCGAACGGTCGCCCGCGGCCCGAGTTATGGCCCGGAAACCAAATGGGGGCCCCCAGCACGCCAGCGCGTAGCGCTTGCTCGGTTGTCTTTGGGCGGCGCACGTGGCGGCGCGGGCGTGGCTGAGGCCAGGGAGCCGGGCGCGCCGTCTCCCGTCTCCCTTGCCAGAGCCCTCTCTGTAGGAACACCGTCGTCGCTCTGCAGGGGCGCGCATCGGCCTTCCGCCACCAGTCGGCCGATAGCAGCGGCGTCGGCTTCCCTCACACAGTGCCCCTCGGACGGGCTCGGAACAGGCAACGCATTGAAGGGCTCCCGTGTTGCCGCTCAAACGCGCCCGCCGGTGGACGACAGGCTGAGGGCGATTGTCGTCCAGAGGCCAGAGGCGGACCGCCTCTCACAGCGTGCGTTTTGCCAAACCCACGCATCTGCAAAAGTCGAACTCAGGCGGCTGCACCGGCCCTGCCAGAGCCTCAGGGGACTGGGACGAGCAAGGGCGACACGGCACGGAAAGCGGAACAGTGACAGAAGTAACGCGGAGTGTTGCCGTTGCTGCGGAGTGCTCACCTGCCAGGACAGTGCGTCACCAGGTGTTTCGTCTTATTCCTTTGGCGCCGCCCCAGTCACCCCAACCCTCGTCTCGCCCAAGGTCGCGCGTTGCTGCTCCCCCGAGGCCCGAAGCCCGCGACCCTCCGCCGCTCCGCGCCTGCCCGTCCTGCATTCGGACAGACGCCCGAGATGCCCGCAAGGGGGGGTCGCCTGTGTGCACGGTCCCGCGGGCACGGTTCTCTGCGCCGTTAGCATCGCCGCAAACAGCTGCATCGGCCGATCCCGATGGCGCTGGCGCAACACACCCTCCAGGGCGGCCCGAAGCCAGAGCACCAGCAGGGCGGCAGGAAGGCGAATCCGACGGTTCGGGAGGCATGCCGACAGCGCCGACCGCACGGGCACCGGGGTTGGGAGCCGGGTGCGGGACAAACGTGGGGGGTGAGAACGGCGAGATGGGACGGGGACAAAGGACACAGCGGATGGGAGGAGTCGGTGGTACTCCTTTGTCCGCGCTGTCTGCTCCAAGTGAAATGCCAAAGCTTCCCGCATCCTGCACCAGGGTCGTTCGGACGTTAACTGAGCTACCACGGTGGCAAGAAACCGAAACATCGGGAGTGGTAGGCACGTGCATGTCATCAACACCAGGGCGGCAAAATCCCAAACATCGGAGGGTCGAATCGTGCGCGCGCCAACAGAGCCAGGGCGGCGAAACCCCGAATCTGCCTTTCCGAGAGCACGCCCAGACCAGGATTTCGAGGCGAGCCCAACCGTGGCGACTGGGGAAGCGCCCCCCTCCTCCAGGATCCCGCCCTCCAGCCCATTCGCGCTGTCAACCTCCTCTAGCACACATCGTGCTTGCAAGAGCGCTGCCATGTGATCCGCGCCGTGCTGGCGAGGATGTTGACGTCGGTGCTCCCGACTGTGATGACACGCGTGTTGGCGTTGTTGTTCTTTACTGCCGGCGAGGATGCTTGCCTCGGTGGTCCCAGCAATGCTGCCGAAAGTGCTGGCGTCGGTGACCCGCGCTGTGCTGGCGAGGATGCTGGCGTCGGTGATCCTGGGTGTGCTGGCTAGGATGGCGCCGGTGATCTGCGCAATGCTGGCGACGGTCCTGGCGTTTGTGATCTGCTCCGTGCTGGCAAGATGCGGCATCGGTGGTCTGCGCTGTGCTGGCGAGGATACTGGCATCGGAGCCCCCATTTTCCTTGGCGAGGATGCTAGCCTCGGTGCCCCCTGCAGTGCAGGCGACGATCCTGCCGCGGGTGGTCCTCGATGTGCTGGCGAGGATGCCGGCACGGATGCTGACGTCGTTGCCCCCGACTGCGCTGGCGAGGATGTTGTCGTCGATGTCCCCAGCAATGCTGGCGAAAGTGTTGGCGTCGGAGGTCCGCGCTGTGCCGGCGAGGATGCTGGCGTCGATGGGCCCAGCTGCGCTCTCGAGAGCGCTGGCGCTGGCGATGAGCATTGTGCTAGCATGGATGATGGCGCTGGCGGTCCGCGCTATGCTGGCGAGGAACCTGGCATCGATGCTCCTGGCTGCGCTGGCCAGGGCGCTGTCGACGGTGATCCGCGCTGTTCTGCTAAGGACGCTGCTGTCGGCGACTCGCGCTGCGCTGGCAAAGATGATACGGCCCCAACCCTGTAGCTGCAATTTTCCCATTAAGATTCCGCTGCTCTCCATCATCGCGCTCGCCGATCCCAGCATTATGGCTGAGCCCGCTGAACTGCGGGACTGCGCCAGGCCCGGCGCTAGGCGAGGCACCGGGCCGGGGAAGGGAGTCGGGCCAGGCGTCGGGAAGGGCATCGGGAGGGGGCGGAGTATCGGACGAGGCGCGGGGCTGGGCCCCCGGCTAGGAGACGGGGGCGGGCGGGGCGCACCGCGCGGCGCGGGCTTCAGCATCGGGCCACTGCAGCTGCCTTCCATCTTCGCGCTCGCTGATCTCCGCGCTGTAGTTGATCGCGTAGCGCTGCGACTGTGAACCAAGCCTGTCGATGAGAAACGACAAGGCCCGCTGCCGCTGCCCTCCATTCTCGCGTTCGCTGATCTCTGTACTGTAGCAGATCGCGTTGGGCCTCTCCTTACGATACTTTCCAACTTCGCGCCCACTGATCCCCGCCCCCTAGCTGATCGGGCAGTGCTCCAGGCCAGATGGCGCGCACGGCCGAGCCGCCGCGCGGGCCGCAGCTGCCGCCGCCTGGGCGAGGGCGGCCGTCGCCGCCCAGAGCCCAGCAGCGGCTGCCGTCAGAGTGGCCGCCGAGGCGGCGCCAACCGCGCTTGCGGCGCCCGCGGCGCCACGGGCGCGGGCGCCGCCCGCGGCACCCGCAGCGCCGGCAGCGCCCGCGCCCCAAGCGCCGCCGACAGCGCCGGCAGCGCCCGCGGCACGCGCGCCCCCCGATGCGCCGACGGCGCGGCCTGAGCGCGCACCTGAGATAGGGCCGTGCTTGAGTGGAGACGGCTTGAGCCAGTTTGTGGCAGTGGAACAAGAACACCGACACCAATCGCGTCGCGCGGCGCTCCTAGACTTGGAAACGGGTGACCAGGACGAAAACATCAAACAACCGCGGCCCACAGTGGACCTGCCGCCACGAGCACAACGCCAGAGGATCAAGCAACAAAGACAGTTATTGTCATGTTCGTTCGCTTGGCAGGCGGTTTGATCTGCGCGTGGTTCACGCAAGTACGGTCAAAAGTGCCCACTAACCTTCAAGTTGGGAGGTTCCGCGATGTCACGACGAATCCCGTCAGCGACCCCAGAAAGGTCGCATTTCCTGCGGTAGAACCGACTGGGGCGCTCCATATCAACACTGGCACATAATATTGGAAATGCATGGGCGATTGAGACGACGAGAAGAAGTTTTACGGCGTCAGGGGCGCCAATCTTCTCAGGCGAGGAAATTCGCCAAGCGGAGCAAGTTGGACATTTGGTTGATGTGCACTGCAAATCCCGTAGACTACAGGTACGACCCAGCTTTGCAGAAGAAGCAAATGCAGCAACGAACACAATACAGGACTGCCTTCCTGTCCTGCTCATTTTCCACGAACTAAGAGCAGGCCCCTTCATACCGAAGGCTTTTTGGTGAGATTCGTGAGGTAGGGGGCTTGGCCGTCAAGGCATAGTTGGCCATCGACGCTATGTCGATCTTGAGTTTCTACGCACATCACATGGTCACACAACCTATTCGTTGGAAGCGATGATAGCCAGTGGATGTCACAATGTATTGCGATGTGACACACGTGATATGATTGCAGACGATTGTGCCACAGGTAGTACTGCCAGCGAGTAGCGTATAAGTTGTGTCGGGCAGTCAGAAGATCAAGCACGGGATATAAGCGTTCGTTCCAGTATTCAGATGTCGCTAAGGTAAGCCCGTAAACACTGATAGCGCGCACGGAAGCGCGCACACCCTATCCTGGCGATTCCGAGAGCGGCCTGCAGATTTGCGCAGCAACATTTGCAAATGACAGTTGAGTTGCATTGCCGTGATGCGGGGGCGAAAGTCCGCCATCCTGGAGAGTCGCTTGCTTTCTGCGCGAGTAGCCTCCTTCACTGACGCGAAGGAAAGCAAGAGACTGGAAACATGGCTTTTTTTCCCAGAGATGGCGGTGCTCCTTATCAGATTAAGCACATCCGCTCCCTTGCACGCGGCGGCCGAAGCATCTCGACTAGCTTGCCTCATAAGCCCAGCACGCTAGGTCATTTTCAATGTTCTTCGCGCGAGTGCTCAGATCCATCTGATATTTGAGCTGCGCGCGCCCACATTTTCGTCGGGCGTAGAACCTCACGAGGCACCTGGTGCCTGCGATTCCGCTTGCCAAGTTCGAAGGGCATTTTTCCGAGGAGTACCAGTTTGCAAAAGACTGGCTCTTCCCCGACCGACTTTAAGAGGACCGAAGTGGAGGTTGCAGGCTGGAACCAGGCCATTGCCATTCCGGTTCGCGCGACCATCCTCTTCATTTGTTTTGTTTGCCTTCCGTTCACCATCATCTCGAGCGCGTTCCATCAACATGATCATCATGTTTGTGCCCCACGGGAATGATCTGTCCTTTGCATCCGTTTCTTCCGCTCTGCAGGCTCTTTGGTTCAGGAGTGAATGGAGGCCTCCGGCATTTTGCCGGCCACCCTCTCAGCCCTTCGAGAGTTGGCCCTCTTTCGACACCCGGCATTCCCGCAGCCCGCGGATTGCCATTGCGAGGTGCCTCCGCCCGAGGCGGCCGTGACGGGCGAGCGCCGCCTGCTGGCCGAGCAGGCGAGTCGCCCTTCGCAGCGCGCGTGCCAGTGCGACTGCCACTCCGAGCCCACTGGCGTCGGAGGCAGCTGGGGCAGCCTGTTCTTGCCCATCCTCTTCGCGCCCGCGTTGGCGGGCGCCTTCCTCACCAGCGCGGGCGTCGAGCGCGGCTCGATGCGCCCCGCGACGCCAGCCCGCGCGAGCGCCGATTACCCCACCACGGACAATGACGATGGCGACGCCCGAGCGGGCCCAGCACTCGGAGGTCGGCGATCGGGCCCTGGCCTGCTACTTCCAGGACGCGGGCGGGGCGACGGTGGAGTGGCATGAGCGGACCCTGCTGGCCCGCATCGCGGACACCGACTGGGCCGTCATCTCGCGGGATTTCGACATCTTCGAGGAGAACTTGGGCGAGAGTGACGGGCTCCGGAAGTTCGGCGCGGGAGGTGCTGCGCCCGCTGCGCTTCGGGGCTCGCCGGCGCTCCTCATCGACCACTTCGCGTTCGGGAAGGGCCGCCAGTGCTGCGCGGACATGGGCGAGGCGCTGGCCAAGGAGCCCCGCCCCGGCGACGCGGTGGCCGCTGGAGCGGCGGAGAAGAAGGGCCCCCCAGAGCTGCCGCCAGGTCGCTGGGCGGCCACGGAGCGCCGTGGAAGCTGCCCGTCGGCGAGGCGCTGCTGGCGCACATGGGCGAGTGGCTCCACGTCGCCAACGACAGTTGTCTGTTCGCGCTGACGGACGGCACGGCGCTGGCTGGTGGCCTCGAGGGCTCGGTGGAGCCTACGGCGCCAGTGGCGGTGGCGCCATGAGCGAGGTCGACTTCGGCACCATTTGGGAGATCGAAGGGCCACGGTCGGCTCTCTTCGTGGCGGACCGCATCCGCGAGGAGAACCAGGGGCCTGTTCAGCGGCACTACTGGTGGCGCTCCGTGCTGGGATTGGCGGCGTCGGATGCGGGGGTTGACGAACACCTGCTGCTGTTCCAGCTGATGGAGGTTGCGCTGATGATTGACCAGGCTCACGTCTGCAACCTGGCGGCCTTCGAGCTGCCGCTACCAGATGTGGGAGAGCGCGCACAAAGGTCTCCTGCGCGAGGTGAACACGGGCTCCGCCGGTGGCGACGACTGGCTCCACGAGCGCTCGCTGCCCCTGGGCGTTACGAACCTGCGCAGCAGCGCCATCGCGATGCCAGAGTTGGAGGACGTCGCGGCGAGGGAGCTCTCCGCCCGCGCTGCTGTCCCGAAGGAGCGCCGCAAGGCGCGGGGGGAGGCCGCCCTGGCCAAGGGCATCGACACCCCGTCGGCGAAGCAGACCGCCAAGGGGAAGAAGGGTGATAAGGGAGGAGGTGTCTGAGCTTGACCGCCGCCCCCCGTTCAGTCTAGCGCCGCCGCGAGGGGGTCTGCCCCGCCTCCTCGCGGGCAAGCCGCAGGGGTTCAGGGGTCGGCTGGCGGGCGCCGCCCTGAGGTGTTTTTCAAGCTCCACATGACGCGCCAACGGGATGTCCTGCCCATTTCTGCGCCTGCCGCCTCAGAAGTTTTGCCGGGAGGGGCCAGCGGCGCGGGGCCATCGCAGAGTCAGCGGCGTCGGCTGCGGCGTCGCGGAGCGCAGGAGGGATGGCTCTTCGAGGGTATCCGAGCCTTGAACGAGCTAGGCGCTTTGGAGACAACTTCCTCTTCGCCCGCTTCGTTGACTGCTGCGCAGGCGTCAGCCGTCCGTCATCTCGCTCGGCAGCATGGGACGGGTCAATGGACCCCCCCCCGCCCGATTGCGGGGGCACCCCGGGGGCGTGGCAGGCGCTCCAGGGCACGCGGCCCGGCAACGCGGAGGCCGCGTCAGCCGTCGGTGCCCCCGTGAACTTCGAGCGAGGGAACGCGTCGCTTCCCGCAGGTCGGTCCGGCCAGGTGCCGCTGAGCGAGCGCCCGCCTGCCGCCCTGCAGTCCGCGCTTGAAGATCGCTCAATCCTTTTTATGCTGAGGAGGTTGCCACGCGTGAGCACGAGTTTGGAGGCAACCTCTTCCTGGACCCTGCCCTTCGGGGTCAGCCTAGACTTTTCGGAGAGTTCGCTGCTGAACTCTGGGGCGCTGGCGTTTTGGAGGCTAGCGAGCATGTGCTCGAAGAGAGTGGCATGTTTTTTCGTGCGTAAGAAATCTGGCGCGCCCCGAATGATTTGGGGCACCCGCGTTCCCAACATTTGGTTTCAGGAAACCCTTGGGGTCGTCCTGCCCTCGGGGGGGCCCACTCAGAGCGTGCACCCCATGTAGTTCCCGTTTTGCATGGGGGGATGTTGAAGTGTGTCATTGCCAGTTTGAGTTTCCTAGCCAGCGCAGGTGTTGTCTCGGCCTGCCCTTGATCCCCACGGCCCACCCCCCCGCTCGCGTCGCTGCTGCTTTGCCGGAGGTAGCTCGAAATCGCGGGCGGGCTCGACCCCTCTCGCACAGGCGGCGACTGCTCATCAACTTAAAGACGTGAACCCCGAGGCCCCGTGGATCTTAGACAAGGCGCCTCCCCCACCTCTTGGCGACATCGGGTCGCTGCGCGGATTGTACATCGATAACTCCGCGCGCATGAGCGCGGGCCCCGTCGTCGCGGAGGGCGCCGTCGCGGGGGCGACGGAGAAATTGGAGGACAGGGGGATCGCCTCGTCGTTGGAGACCGAGAGCCCCGGGGACCACGATTTCATCGGCTTCGCGCTCGCGGGGTCGAAGGGGGAGCGGCGCCCGAAGACCAGTCGCTTCTGGCAGGTGAAGCTCGCGCGCGATCATCTACTGGAGAGCGGCGGGAGCGCTACGGGACAGGAGGTGGAGAGGTTCGCCGGTCACGTCACCGCCCTCTTTCTCGTTGGCCCCCGAGCTATTGCGCGTGATGGAGAAAGTTTATGTGTTCATACAGGACAGCTATGTTCGGCGACAACCCCCGTGGCCTCCAGTTGCTCGCGAAGCACGCTGGATTCGCGCCCTCCTCCCTCTGGCTCGATCATGTATGCGACGTCCCTGGCGGGATCGGGCCTTTGGTTCTGGCGCGTCTGCCCGGGGCTCTGGGGCCCGCTGTCTACGACGCCCCCTCGAGGAGGTCGCGGTCGTTGGTCGCGTTCGGGAACGCGCCCGCTTTCGGGGGCTGTCGAGTGTCTCGGGGGCCCCTCTTTCGCGGGCTCTGGACCATAAGGAGGAGGTCTGTGCTTCGGAGGCGTCGGAGGAGGTGATTCTGGATCTCGGGCGCGCGAAGGATTTTGCCGAGGCCCCCGTCTCTTTCGCGGAGAGGAGCTGGGAGGTGGCCCACGCCGGTCGCTGGAGGGGCGCGCCTGGGTCTCGGGCCCAGCTGGAGGCGAGAGCTCGGACTTGGACTGTGCGACACCTTGCTCGCGATTGCAGTCTTCATGATTCGCGGTTGCTTGTCCTGCGTGATAACATGTCGGCGATCTGTGCACATGCGAAGGGCCGCTCTTCGAATCCTGCGATGAAATTCCAGTGTCGAATTTCGGCCGCGTTTTGCTTAGCCGCCGGGCTCAAGCTGGCGGATCGCTGAGTGCCGTCCGAGCGGAACGCCTCGGACAATGCCAGTCGGACACCCCAGCCCCGGCATGGCGGGCCGCGGGCGCCGGAGGGGCTTGCAAAGCACCGCCTCGCGGCCGGCGGCGCAGCTGCGGCCCGCGGCCCCCCCCGTATCCGACGACGAGGGCGACGCGGGCCTGGGTTGCTTCAACACGCTGCGCCAGCGCGCCGGGCCCCGCCCCCACGCGCGCGGCGCGAGCGCTGGGCCTTGCGGCCGCGGCGCCCCCCAGCGCACCCGAGCTGGTGGCTGGCCGCGGGGCCTCCGCGCGGCAGCCTCTGGCCAGGTCGGCCCCCCGGCCTCCAGTCGCCCAGCGCGGATCCGCGAGGAGGTCCGACAGCGACTGCAGGGCGCGGCGCCGGCCCGCACGGCGCCGCAGCAGGAGCCGGCGAGACCCAACGCGCAACGGGGCCACAGCGACGTGCTGGAGCACCTGGCCCCCTTCCTCGAGAAGCGGCCGCGGCCGCGCTGGTCGGCCCCGCAGCGGGATCAGCGCATGCTGGCGATCGTCGAGTGGGCGCGGGCGGCAGGCTGGAGCAGGGCGCTGGCGACGCGGCTGCTGGCGGCTCCGGCGCGGGCACAGCCGTGCTTGGGCGGGCCCCTGCAGGCGATCTTCCCAGGCGCCCACGCCGCCAAGCTCCGGTGGAGGCAGCTGCAGCCCGCGCACAGTCGCCCGCCTCCGCCTTGGGGAGCGGTGCTCGCGCTCGCCTGGGCCATGCCCCCGTCGCGCCCGATCGGGGCGCTGGCCGTCATTGTGATGTTCGAGACGCACATGCGGCCATCCAAGCTGCTGAGCCCAACGGTGGCGCAGCTCGCTCCTCCTTCGAGCCGGGGGGGGCCCGGGGCTTCCTGGGCCTTCCGCGCGCGCATGGAGGAGCTCGTTCGCCCGTCGAAGACTCAGGAGTTCGACCTCAGTGCGATGCTGAACCTCGAGTGGCACCGAGCGCTGATTCCAGTGCTTCGCGCGCTCGAAGGAGCCCGCGACCAGCGAGAGCGCTTGTTTGACGTCAGCCCCAGGCAGTTGCACCGCGCCTTCGCGGACGCGGTGGAGCAGCTGGGGGCGCACTCGGTCGAGCCGACGCTCTACGCGCTGCGGCGCGGCGAGGCCAGTCACGACCGCCTCGCGCAGGCGCGCTCGCTCGCCGAGGTGCAGCAGCGGGGGCACTGGCGCCGCTTTCGCAGCGTGGCTCGGTACGACAAGCACGCCAGGGTCTCCTCGCAGCTCGGCAAGCTGCCGGCGGCGCGACAGGCGGAGATCGCCTTGCTAGTGGAGCACGGCGTCGCGCCCTTCGCCGCGCGCCGCGCGAGGCTCTTTGCGCGGCCTCAGCCCGCGTCACGGATAGTATTCCTAGATGTTCTCTCTGGCTCTGGAGGTCTGGCGCGCGCCCCGGCTCGCCTCGATGTCGCGTCGAGTGCATCGATATTGTTCATGGGTCTCAGTATGACCTGTTGCGCGACGATGTCTCTCACGCGCTGATGGGTTGGATTCGATCGGGCGCGGCGTCAGGGTTGTGGTCAGGGACCCCGTGCCAATCGCTCTCGGTTGCTAGACGTGCCCCTCAGCGATCGCAGCTGCCTCATCGGCCGAGCACTCAAGGGCGTCTGCAAGGCGTGCCAAACCTATGCGATAAAGATCGGTATGTGGTGGCAGAGGGGAACCTGCTGGCACAGCCTAGCGGGGCTCTGCTTAAATCTCGCATTGATCGCGGCATTCCCTGCGGCGAAGAGAATCCAGCTCAATCTTTCCTTTGGTCAGTACAAGATCGACCCAATCATAGTCAACACAGCGCGTGCACAAAATGCGCAATTGACCACTCGGCGCGGCGCGGCGCGGCGCGCTCGGACCAGGCTCCAGCTGTTCCATCGCAAACGCCCTGCCCTCCTTCCAGCGAAATGTTTGGGTTGAGGTGCATGCATGTTCTCCGGGAAATCGCATCTTCAAGTCGACGGGCCCACTGGGCCAGGAGGTTCGCTTACACGGCAAAAACAGGTTTATCCCGAGAAGCTCGGCGAGGTGCTATCCCATGCTTTCGCTACCTCCCTCGGCCTCTTGCGCGCCAATGCCCCGCGGCCTGTTCTCGCTTCCTTTGCCCCCCCTCGCCCTTCTCAATTCGGGTGCATCGGGGGGGTGGGGGGTGTGGGGGGGGGACTTCCGTCAACAAGATGATAATAGGCTTCTGCGTCGAATAAATTTGCCAGGCCAGTGCTGATTGCGGGAGGCTGAATGCGGGCAGTTTCGATTGCGCGTGCTCACTCGGTCTCCGCAAGCAGTAGCTTGGAAAAGAGCAGCCAGCATCATGTTTGCGCCCCACGGGAATGATCTGGCCTTTGCATCCGCTTCTTCCGCTCTGCGGGCGTTTTGGTTCACCCAGGACCCTCCTACCCCCGAAATGCTGGGGCAGTTTCGATTGCGCGTGCTCACTCGGTCTCCGCAAGCAGTAGTTCGGAAAAGAGCAGCCAGCATCAGGATCATGAGTATTATTGTCGTCGCCATCATCATCATCACCATCATCATCATTACCACCGCCATCATCACTGACATCATCACCGTCGCCATCATCAGCATCATCAGCATCATCACCCGCATCATCATCATCATCATCATCATCATCAGCAGCAGCATCATCATCATCATCGTCATCATCATCATGAGTGCCATATTTCTCTCTCGTCCCAGTCCCTAGCCCCCCCCCCTTCGCTACGTTTTATCTGGATCCCCCCGCCCTCCCCCCTTTCCCTCCGCGCCCTCCCTATTCCCTTGCCTTCCCCCCCCATCGAAGCAGTCACTGTCGCCCTCGCCCCGCCCCCGGCACAGCTCAGCAGACTGAGCCAGTCAAGGTCTCCCCCACCCCCTTTTTTTCCTTCACCCGAGGTCTTCGACCGACCGGCCGACCTCCCCGTCCCCTTCCTCCCCTCCCCTCCCCCCCCCTCCTCCCAGGCCGCGCGTGGGGCCGCGCCCTTGGGAAATCCGCCTGGAGGGGGCCACGCGCCGGCCGCGCGGCGCTCGTCCGCGGGGCCGCTGCCGGGCGTCGGGGGCCAGCTGCGCTGGGGCCCAGGCCGGAGCGGAAGGAGGCAGGAGGAGAAGGAGGACAGGGAGAGAGAAAGGGTGGTTGGTGCTTGGCGAGGCATGTCCTGGTGGAGTTGCAGGCACACAATCATGTTTGATCGTTTCGGAGCGGGGCACCCCGTCCAGGGGTTTTCTACGTGATTTGCTTGAGGGCACCATGCTGCATGGCATGCAATGCGCACGCGGGCTTCGGGCAAAATCATTACCAGATTTCTGGACTAGACTGTGAAGGATTGCGCGGTAAATTGCAGCAGCGCGGGTAATAAAGGCACCGCCGAGCGATCGAGTGAGGTCGCATCCCCGGTATGAAATGGTGCGGCTGGTTTTCCGAATACGATTATCTTACCATGTGACAGAAGTGTGTCCGTCGTTGAGCTTTCGCGAGATAGGGGCCCAGACCCGACGGGGAAAGGCAAGCGGCGCGCCGACCCAACTTGGCCTAACAACGAGCAGACCAGGCAGCGCCTCCCCTGCGGCCACAATCAGCACCCCTAGCACGGTTCCCTGTATTTGGGAGCCGAGTTCGTCACGCTCCGCGCTCGTCACGCTCCGCGCGGGAATGCCGCCCCCGGGCCCCCGCAGGGAGCCCACTTCCCCTGCCCGCCCACCGCCGCCTACAGCCCAGCACGCGCCCTGCGGCCCCCAAGGGGCACCTCGCCAAGCAGCCCTCGACTGCCTGCTCTCTGATCCTCTTCTGAGCAGCATCTGCGCCTGCCGCCCGCCCCCCTCTGGAATCGCCCTGCCCGTCGTTCGGCCACGTTTGCCGCTTTGGCGGGCCGCACGCCTGGGACCCCGCCACAGTTTTGCCCCCCCCTGGCGCGCCCGCTGCTGTCCATTCGAACGGTGGTGGGCCCCCGTCCCCCCCACTGCGCCCCCTCGGTCCACCCCGGTCGGGGGGCGGCCTCCCCTTCTTTTTGTTTTGTGCCGAGTTGCACCAGCTGGGTGCGTACCTCAGCTTTGCGGGGAGGGTCCGTGCCGCCCTCCGTGCGGTGGCTCCCCCCCCTTCCCCTGTAGGCCAACCCCAACCCCGCAGGGGGACCCTAGCACTTTCTTTTTCACCTGCACCAGTTTGGTGCCTCGCAACCGCCGCCCCGTCCCTCTGGACACTACTTGGTCTGCCTCTGGCTTGGACGCCCCCCCCCTTGCCGCGCGGGCCGTTGCAGGCCTCGCTGCCCCCCGGCATCCCCCCGCCACGCGGCGCCCCTGCGCTGCCGCCGGCCCGCGCCTCCTCTCGCTCGCGGGCTTTGGAGGCCCCAGGTGCTCGCTCGCTGCCCCCCCTCGGCGCCGGCCGGGTTCTGCTCTCCCGCTGCCCGCTACGCCGGGCGGTGCGCCTTGCCGGTGTTGCCCCCCTGTCGCCCCGCCTGTGGGCCTCACAGGTGCGGCGTCTTCCTCTTTGTTCATTCGACCCCCCGTGCGCTCTCCCTCCCTCACCCGCCGCCATGGCGCTGCCTGGCTGCTCGCAGCCGCCGGCCCAGGCTGCTCGCAGCCGCCGCCCGCGCCGGCCCACCGAGCTTGGTCTTGCCGCCGCCGCTGCTGGCAACCACGCTCGCTCCCGCCTTGGGTACGGGCCGCCACCAGGTTTTGACACTGTTCGTTTTACTCTTTTACACCCGGGGTGGTACCCACACCCGCACTGCGCCCCGCCGCCGCTGGCCCCCTGGTGCAGCAGTCGCCGCGGGGCCCGCTGGCGAGGCTGGCCGCGCCACTCGTTCGGGGCGCGACCCGTCCCCTTGAGCGGCTCGTTCCTTCCGCCCCCTCTTTCGGCCGTGTCCTCCAATTCTTCCTTCCCTCCTGCATGGTGGCACAATTCGCTTCAACGGCGCCCCCGACTAACCACACAAGCAGTTCAACATCGATAAAACATAACCACACGAGCAGTTCAGCATCGATAAAAGATTTGAGCCCAACCGAGGGCTCAAGGGAGCAGGACAGGAGAGGCGGTGGCAACGGGCGGTCAAATTATGAAGAACATTTTGCCGCAGACGTGCCGGCCACGGGCTGGCCCTCTGAGTCATCCGCCACTCGCATTTCAGTGACTTGTTATTTCCCACGGTCATCTGTTTTGAGTCCAATAATGTTGAACGCGTTGTCTGGAGTCTACGGGAAATGTGGTTCCGATGCGTATGTATGTGAATCATTGTTTTCCGGCACCGTTCTGTATTATGCAGTTGCCTATGTGTTGAAAGTTTCGGAAAAGCAAAAAAACAATGACGCCATCCAGGGCACCGTTGCGCAGCAATGTGGTTTGCAGCGTTCACGATATCCGCACGCACAGACTGCAGAATGTGTGTATTGTGTCAGTGAGTTACGGCAGCGTTATTCGCATGTCGCAGTTTTCCGAGTGCCTATATGACGAGTTGACGTTGCGTATACAGTATGCTCCTCTTGTCTGCACTGATATTGTACAACCATTGGAGCGGCAGAATCGGCAAGAGTGTATTGATTGGGTTTGGATTCGAGCTTGTGGCGTGTTCTTCACATACACTTGCTTGATCTATGGTCACGAAGCGGCGGTAATGTCATTTCAGGAGCTGCCGTTTCAGACATCCGTGATACAAGTATTCACATGGATTCAGAACGCCCCTGAAGGGGCAAACACCGCCGCCCCACCATTTTTGGAACGCGGAGTTTGTAGGAGGGGTCCAAGACGGCCTGGGAGGGTCCAACAAGACATGGTAAAGAACTGTCTTTGACCCTGAGGCTAGGACGGCTGCAGAGAGGCTGGAGAAGCTCAAAAACCCCGTCGGGTTCGTCCCAGGGGGACCTCCGGAGGGCCCAAAAAGGAGCCGGAATGGGCAAGTGCGGCGATTTGGGGTAAACGATGAAAACAGACAGGGGAGAAAAGCAGTCCGGGTTTGTTTACTGCTCGTGGAAGAGCCCCTGGAGGCTTTGAGGGGGCGCCCTAGATGTGCGAAATATTGCGCCAAGAAGGCGGCCAAACGGCCCAAGATGGGTCCGAGAGGCTGTTAGGTCGGTCGTAGAGAGCATGCCCGGGTTTTAAGACGGCCGCAAGAGCCAGCGGAGATGCACGGGAGCCCCGAGAGAGGCGCAGAGAGAAATGCGACAAGGCCAGAATCATCAATATCGCAAGTGTTTCACAATGTTGTTTGCTTGTTGGAGTGTTCTGGTGTATGTGGCTCGACAAGAAGAGGTGGAACGGCATTTGAAACGGCTCAAAGTGGTTTGAAGGAGGGTGAAAATGAGCCCAGGAGAGCCTCAGGAGGCCCGAAAAGCCCAGTCCAGTGGGCTCCTGGAGAGGTCTCTGAGAGCGCCTGGCGGCGCTTGGAAGGCTAGCACGTGAAAGGGGGGTCGTCGGCGCCCCGGCCGCAGCCGGGGACCCCGGGCTGGCGGAATGAGCGAGGCGCGGGAAGGACCCTAGGAGGGGTTGCGAGGGCTCTGAGGCAGGGGTAAGTATGAAAAGCGCGCTGGAAAGAAGACTAACACAAAGCACTATTGAAGACCATGCTGTGGATTTCACACGCCGTACCCGGTGGGGCGGCGGATCGCTTCGCTCATTCCGCTGGCCCATATTGCATGATCGTTGGGGCTTCGCCTCGGGTTCGGGACCAGTGCGGCGCCGCCGAGGAGGAGAAGGAGAGGAGGGGGAAGGGAAGGGCAGGAGGAGGAGGAGAGGATGAGAAGAAGAAGAGGAGGAGAAGGAGGAGGAGGAGGAGTAGGAAAGCTCTCGATGGAATCTTGCGGCGCGCTGGGGCCAAAGAAGGTCGTCGTCAAGATGCTTCTTTGGGAGGCCCTTTCCGGGGTCGCTTGAGAGGCATTCCGGCGCCGCCTGGGAAATTTTTGGGGGGGGGTCCTGAGGCCTTTGGGGCCTTTTGGATCCTCTCGGGGACCAGGTGAAGTCTTCTTGGGGGCCTTTTCGGGGCCTTTTGGACGCATCTGGAGGGTGTCGAGGAGCCTTTTTCGGAGGCTCTTTGAAAGCCTTTTGGGGCTTCCTGGGGCATTTGAGGGGCCTCTCGGGGTATTTCGGGCCCTTTTTGGGAGCCAGATGGGCCCATTTGTTTTAGCTCACGGAGTGGTTGCTCAATGAGTGGTTGCTCCAAGTTGGCTCAAGCACACCAGCCGTACGAGTGGTCATCGTGACCCTGCATTCAGGCATACGCAAGTTGACTTATCGTTACCCTTTAGCGAACCTCACATTGCTCACACGTCAGGTGCCGCAGCTGCCGCTCCTCCTGACGAGTCGACAGTTTTCTCTCAGTCTCTTGTTTCGGCATGGGCAGGGGAAAAAGTAGAGGTGAGAAAACACTTGGACGTCCTGTTGCGCGACGTGCCGAAGTTACAGCCGCGATGCCGAAGTCTCGGGGAACTGCATCTCCGCCAAAATCAAGCTGAGCGCACATCCGAGAATGTGGGGATGTCGTTGGAGTTCGGCCCAGCCCCAAGTTTTCCTGGGACGGGCACGGGTGCGACCCCAGTCCCCCCTGGCGTGGCCCAGCCCCCAGGTGAAAGGACTGGCGGCGACGCGTCGAGAATTGCTCGGCTCGCACCCAATGATACATTGATCAATGAACCAGCTGCTCCTGAGATTTCAGCTTCCGACAGTGAGAAGTTGAATTACATGACGACAAGCATGGGAACCAGAGCAGGAGGTATAAATTCACAGGCTAAGATGACGCGCGCAAAAGAAGTTTTTATTAAACCATCGGAAACGAGGCTTCGCACTGCGATCAAAGAAGAAATTTCGAAGTCCGTGGATTTGTCGATGGATGAAATGGCAGACTTACATTCGAGAATGAGCACTATTGGGACGTCGGGTTTGTCAAATACTCCCCACGTGACCAAAGAAGCAATACATTTTTTGAACGCAGGCGATCGATCCAGCTTTGCGTCGAGTGGCTTTCATTGGATTCAGCGCTGAGATGAACGAGCAGATCCGTTTCCAAGAAGTAGAGAAACACACACACACAAACAAATAAAATGATTGGCAATGTCCGCTCGTTCCTCTCTACACGGGAGCTCGCAGCAACAGGAAATTATCAGTCGCGTCTTACTTGGAGTTTCAATCCGGAACACGCTTACAAAATTACTCCAGCAGCGAACGGCAAGCCATTTGCCTTGAACAACGGCACCCAGATCAAAGTCAACAAGGCAAAGACCAAGAGCTACACGAGCAGAGATTGGGCGATGTGCAAAGCCGAGGAACATATCAAATCGAACGCAAAGACAGGTTCGCAACCGATCAAGATATTACAAGGAGCGAAATTTTTGATTCGAAAGGTTCGTTTGCGGGCGATTCCCAGGTGAAACTCCCGTAGGGATTTGGGTTGTTCGAAGTGGACTGCGAGCGGCCCCCCATTCGCAGATTCAGGAGGCACGGTCCTCGATCAGCGCCAGCATTAATAACGCGCGCAGATCAGAGGAGCACGTTTCGTTGAGCGCTGTTTGCGCGACTCCGATTTCTGCTCCTGAGTGTTTTTCTCGCCCCGCCGAGAGCGCAGCATCGCTTATTCCTCTTCCGTCGGCCGTTCCGTCTGGGAGAGCAAGCCAGCTTACTCGCCGACCCGCGCTTCATCCACCCACCCAGATCTTTCAGAAATCCCCTGCGCCACCAGCGCCACACAGGAACTCACGCGCCACTGACAGTGCCCCAGGAAAGAGATTTGAGCGATCGGGATCTGGCCTGTCATGCGTTTCACCTTCTCTCTCCTTTCTGCGCGAGAACATCAGCGGGTTTCTCAACCACCGCGACTTTCGCATTGGTCGCGCTGTTCTGATCCCCTCTAATCAACGAGTCCAAGCTGGATTTAAGTTGGCCACTTACGGTTTTGAACGGTCACACGGCGCTTAGTCGTAAAGATCGGGACGCCAACGCTGGGGGCGCCATCGCTGTCGCGCTGGATTCGTCGACCCCCTTCTTGTCACCCTCTCCATGGGCAGAATTAGTTCGACTGACTTTCCACTCGCAGATGGGCCCCGCACTCATCGCGCGCTGAAATCGACCCCCGCGCCACGGAAGAGCGAGTTCTATCGACGCTTTCTCGGCTGAACGAAGTTCCGCGGCCACGTTGGCCCGAGAGGCTCTAGCAACCCAACGCAGCAGCGCGTCGTCGGAGCGGCCCACCACCGAGCGCGTCGCCGGGGCAGCCGCGCATCATTCGCGCACTGCACTTGCTGCTCATCGCAATGGTAACTGGCGCATCGGGCGTTCAGAAACCAAATTCCACCAGAGACATGGACATTCTGGCGCGCTCGCCCGCTCGCCGCGCCGCCGCCCCTCGCGCTCTCCCCCCGGAGTCGAAGCGGAGAGTTGCGGCGGAGACATTGGGCGAGCCTGTCGGGAAGAGCGCCGGCCAATTCGCCCCCGCGCCCGCCTCCCCCGGCGCGGGGGCCGAAGCGGCCGGCGGCGCAGAGCCGAGCTGCGCAGCCGTTGCAGTTGCCGCTCCCGGCGCCAGCCTTCTAGGCAGCGCAAGCGCGCGCAACGACCCATCGAGCGGCATGCGCGCGGCCCCCGGGCCGAGCCCATCGGGCAGTCCCGATTCTGAGCCGAGCGCCGCATCGGCTGCTCCCAGCATTAGCGCCGACGCAATGGCCCTGCGGGCGGCACGCACGCGGCTCCTGGGACCGGCCCATCGGGCGGCAGTCCTTGGGGAGGCGAGTCAGGCGCGGGCGTCGCCCCCCTGACCACGGGCGCGGGTTTCGCCCCACCAGGCGGCGCACCTGGAACGGGCTCTTCGGGCGGCAGTGTCGGGCCGAGCGCGGGCTCCCGGGCGCCGGCGCGGGCTCCACCCCCCAGCCCGCGCTAGCTTCTAGCGCCGCGCCTCCTCCAGTCATCGAGCCCCCTGAGAACAGTTCGCCCGGTGAGAAAGCAATTTTTCAAGAGTTGAAGCTGGCGAGTCGGGCGACGGCAACCGCGGAGGCGACGAGCACCACGCACAACACTATCACCCAGGAAACGCGCACAGCGATCTCAGAAGCAGTTGGTCCTCCGAAAGACCAGATGCGCGACCTCACCGACAGAGTCCGGCACTTCGAGATGAGCGGTTCCGGTTCGAGATCAACCAAGCACCCATTCCCCCCCCCTGGGCAGTTCAGATGTCACGAACCGCAGAGTTGCCCTCGTCGGGTTCGATGGCGATGATCTCCCTGGACGCGCGCAGACGATGAAGATGCGCGCAGCCTCGCCGACAAACGCCGCTCCGGCAATTTCTGGGGGCCAATTCTATGCAGGCCGGGGGGGTCCTCAGGAGGTTAGTCGCGCGTATTTTATTGAATTCGCTTCGTCTGAGCACGCGCGGGATTTTGCGGGGCTCGCTAAGTCGCGGCCTCGGCGCCTCGGCGGGCGTGCTTCGATGATCAAAGGGGCAAAATCTCAAGTGAATATCCAAATTGATTGGGCCCTTCGCAAAGCGGCTGAACTGCTTAAAGCGGAGACCCGCGAGCAAGCAGTTCGCCTTGATTTTCGAGAGAGGAGGTATATGTGAATTCCGCTACGGGTTTCCAGCTGGACGCAGGCGACCTGGGGGCGTCTTTTGGCAGCAATTTAGTAGCCTTCGTCTCCCTCTGGGGGCCGGGGGGGTCAGTTCACGCACCGACGTTTTTCGCGTTCTGCGTTTCGCCCACGGCTGAGCCGTCAGCGGGCGGCCCCCGCGCAATTCTCGACGCCCTCGCCGACGAGGGCTTCGCTCTCAACCGAGCTCACTCCGAATATTTCCGGGCGTCTAACCCGGCAGTTCGCACATGCTCACACGTCGATTGCACGCGAGCCCCTGGGTTCCCCCCGGCGGTTTTCCGACTCGCTCTCCGCTCACCTTGCCGCGCCCGTCTCGAGTTCCGCAGTCTCGTTGTCGAGATTGGTTTTCGAGACTCCGGCGATACTTGCGACGCGGGGTTCAGCGCTGCAGTCCACTAACAGTCCTCGTGACATTTTATGATAATTAGGCTTGCATGATTGCTTGCTCTGCGATTCTAGGCGCACAGACGTTCCCTCGAGGAGGGGGCCTCGGCGAATCCAGGTCGGCCCCCCCTCTGCGGCTTCTGTGAGTTCACCGCGCGGCGCGTGAACATGCAGGGTTTCCAGTCGTCGAAGGCCGAGTTAGAAGCCAGCATTTCGCTTCTCTCTCCCCCCCCCCTGCCCCCGGGCTTTTGAATGGCTCGTTCTGGTCGAGCCTTTACGACGGGCTTGCGCGGGCACGCTCGCGTCTGCGGCGGCGGCGCGGCAGCGTTTGCCATCGCTCGCCCGCTTCCTCTCGCATCTCTTCTTTTCGAGCCCCCGTCTGCAGAGCGCCGTTGGTTCCTACGTCATTACGATTGCGGCCCAGCCCTAGTCGCGAGTTTCTCCAGACCGCCGCGCCATGGAGAAGTCTCTTCTCTGCAGAGCTTATTCTCGGAATTGGAAGACCACATTCGTCAGAGCATCCCCTCTGACTACATTCCGACTACGCCATATGCTATGAAGTCGTACGAGGGCTGCAGCGCCACGGCGGACTGGGACCCGAACTGGTGCCACGTGCAGGGCGGTTCCAATTGCAACCAGGCCCTGAACTCCACCGTGGTCGGCGAGACGCGCAAGTGGCGCGAGTGCGACCCTGCATCTGCATGACGGAGTGGAACTAAGATGGCAATGCCGACGGGGTTATGGAGCCTACGAGGGATGCAACGCCACGACCGACTGGGACCAGAGCTGGGCTACGCGCAGGGCGGTTCCAATTGCAACCAGGCCCCGGGCTCCACCGTGGTCGGCGAGACGCGCAAGTGGCGCGTGTGCGGCTCCTGCAACTGCATGACGGAGTGGAACTACGATGGCGACGCCGACGGGGTTATGGAGTCGTACGAGGGCTGCAGCGCCACGGCCGACTGGGACCAGAGCTGGTGCTACGTGCAGGGCTGTTCCAATAGCAACCATGCCCTGGACTCCTCCGTGGTCGGCAAGACGCGCAAGTGGCGCGAGTGCGGCTCCTGCAACTGCATGACGGAGTGGAACTACGTTGGCGATGCCGACGGGGTTCTGGAATCGTACGAGGGTTGCAGCGCCACGGCAGACTGGGACCAGAGCTGGTGCTACGTGCAGGGCGGTTCCAATTGCAACCAGTATCTGAACCCCACCGTGGTCGGCGAGACGCGCAGGCGGTGCGAGTGCGGCTCCGGCAACTGCATGACGGAGTGGAACTACAATGGCGTTGCCGCCGGGGTTATGAAGTCGTACGTAGGCTGCAGCGCCACGGCCGATAGGGACCAGAGCTGGTGCTACGTGCAGGGCGGTTCCAATTGCAAACAGTACCTGAACTCCACCGTGGTCGGCGAGACGCGCAAGTGACGCGCGTGCGGCTCCTGCAACGAACTACGATGGCGACGCCGACGGGGTTATGGAGTCGTACGAGGGCTGCAGCGCCACGGCCGACTGGGACCAGAGCTGGCGCTATGTGCAGGGCTGTTCCAATTGCAACCAGGCCCTGGACTCCTCCGTGGTCGGCAAGACGCGCAAGTGGCGCGAGTGCGGCTCCCGCAATTGCATGGCGGAGTGGAACTGCGATGGCGATGCCGACGGGGTTCTGGAGTCGTACGAGGGCCGCAGCGCCACGGCCGACTGGGACCAGAGCTGGTGCTACGTGCAGGGCTGTTCCAACTGGAATCAGGCCCTGGGCTCCACCGTGGTCGACGAGACGCGCATGTTGGGTCCTCGGCAGTCTGTGTCGCCTGGCCCACCTACGCCTCTCCTTCCTCCAGTATTCACCCGATTTGCGGCTATCGGCAGCCCTCCCCCCCCTCCTCCACGCACGCGGTGGTGCTGAACATCCGACGACAGGTGGCCTTGCTCTGGTGGCGTTTCCCCCCCACCAGACAGGCGCCTTCCCTCTGGCTACATTCCGACTACGCCGCGTTGGGTCTTCGACTGCCTGTGTCACCACACGGCTCTCTTCCTCCTCCTCTGTTTTCCACTGATTGCGGCTATCGGCTGCGCCCCCCCTCTTCCTTCACGACGACTGCGGTGGCGGGCCATTCGACCACCACCTGCGGGTGGGCCCTGGTTTGGCACTCTCCTGCACAAGTGGTTCATCCTTCGGCAGGCTCTGCATTTCCTCGACGGGCCCGTCCCGCTGCGCGCCGCCGACGACTTTCCCCCCTGGCTCGCCCCGGGCAACGCTCTGTTGGGTCCTCGGCAGTCCGTGTCGCCTGGCCTCCTTTCCGACCTCGCCATGTTGGGTCCCCACGTCAATTCCTCAGGTGCCTGGTTCAGTGGAACCCGCTTCGAGCGCTCCATGAGTAAGACTCGAACACGTGAGGTGTTCTGTGAGTGAGGCCTGGTTTCCTCCCCCCCTCCCCTCGTCGCCGCCCGCTTCGCCCCCTCCTCCCCCCCTCGTCGCGTTGAGCTGGCGTCGTCTCGGCGACTCCTCACATTCTCGACGCTAAGATGCGTCTCCCTGAAGACGACGACTTGTATTGGGGCTGGTCGGGTTACGCTTTGTACCGGCCCATGAATGTATTTTGTCGTGTTCAGCTGGCGCCGTCTCGGCGACTCCTCGCATTCTCGACGCTAAGATGCGCCTCCCTGAATTTACTTCATTTTGTTCTGTGCACGTGCAGCTGCGAGCTTTCGCAAATTATCTGGCTCTGTGCCCCAGTCAGCCCGATTGACCCGCCCTCTGGATTCTTCCTTGCGGGCCGCAGATCAAAAAAAATATCCCCACCAGCCCATCCAGAAACGACGCCCACGCGAGTAGAGGTGATCATGGAAGCGGGGCAGCATAAAGAGGAACAAGGGGCTGGGGAGGCCGTCGTACCCCCAGGGGGGGGGGATGGAGGAGGAGTCGGAGGCGGAAGAGGAGGAGGATGAGGAGGAGGAGGGAGGAATGAGGAGGAGGAGGAATAGGCGGATGATGATGTTGATGCTGATATTGATGATGTTGATGATGCCGATGATGGTGGTGATCTTGACGATTTTGATGGTGATGACGATGATGATGATGATGATGATGATGATGATGATGATGATGATGATGATGATGATGATGATGATGATGATGATGATGATGATGATGATGATGATGATGGCAATGATGAGGGGTAGGAGGAGGAGGATAAGGGCGACCAGAAGAGTCAAAGGCCTCTTGAATGCCTCGCGGAGTCTTGTGGGATGTCTCTTGGGATACTCTTTGAGGTCTCTTGGGGCGTCTTGGGGGCCTCTTGGCGGTCCCGGGAGTTTCTTGGACCGTCTTGGGTGCCTCGTGGGAGCCTTTTGGGGCCTCTTGGGGGTATTTTGGGGGACTCTTGGAGGCCTCTTGGGGCCTCCTGGTCGCCTCTTGGGGCCTCCTGGGCGCCTCTTGAGGCCCTCTTGGGGCGCTCTTGGGAGCCTTGGATGCGCTCTTGGGGCCATCTTGGAGGTGATCGATCAAAGGAAGGGAGTCCCACAATTAGCCTCCTCCCTCGGGAGCCTCCAAAATCGGCCAAAACCCTAGTAAAACCGATGATGTTGGCTTCCTCGCCGAGGTCGTTTTGGACGCTCTTACTACCAGCGGCCCCTCCCGTCCAAGTCCAGGGGAGGGGGTTAGGGGGAGGGGTAAACCCCTCCCCGAAGGGGATGAAGGAGGGGTGGAAGAGGAAATTTCCCTAAACCACCTACGCCCAGAAGGCTGGTGGGATTATTCAGATTTTAGTTCACATTCAGAACAAGTTCTTTAAATATTTCATTGAAATATCAGTTCAGATGCAGTGATCTTGTTTGATCTCGTGTACTTGACAGCCGTCTTCCGCATTAGCTTAGCCGATGCAGTTGGTTTGGTATGGCGCAGTCTCGACGGTATTATTTCCGGACGCTTCGGCAACATAACCGTAATTGTTTGCCGAAGTTGCCAGCGTACCCAGAATAAAAGCGCAATTGGGGAATGAGCGAGACCGAGAGACACGTAGAGAGAAGAACGCAGATCGCAGCCCACGAAGGACGCGAGGTCGAGGGCTGCTGGTGGGGCACCGCGCAGATCTGAGGTAGACCTCGCCGTCCCTGGGGGGCTGCGATCTGCGAAATTGTCGCCACTTTCGAGGGCTGCTGGTGTGGTCACAGATTTGAGGTAGATCTCGCCGTCCCTGGGGAGCTGCGATCTGCGAAACTATCGCCACTTTCGAAGGCTGCTGGCGGGTCTGCGGAGTGAGGCACCGCGCAGATCTGAGCGAGACCTCGCCGTCCCTGGGGGATGCGATCTGCGAATTTGTCGCCACTGTCGAGGGCTGTTGGTGAGTTCTGCGGAGTGAGGCTCCGCGCAGATCCGAGGTAGACCTCGCCGTCCCTGGGAGATCTGCGGAATTGTCGTCATTTTCGAGGGCTGCTGGTGAGGCACCGCGCAAATTTGAGATAGACTTCGCCGTCCCTGGGGGGTTGCGATCTGCGAAACTGTCGCCACTTTCGAGGGCTGCTGGTGGGTTCTGCGGAGAGAGGCACCGCGCAAATCTAAGCGAGACCTCGCCGTCCCTGGCGGATGCGATCTGCGAAACTGCCGCCACTTTCGAGGGCTGCTAGTGGGTCCTGCAAAATGAGGCCCGGCGCAGATCTGCGCTAGACTTCGCCGTCCCTGGGGGGTTGCGATCTGCGAAAATGTTGCCACTTCGAGGGCTGCTGGTGGGTCCTGCGCAATCAGGCACCGCGCAGATCTGAGCGAGACCTCGCCGTCCCTGGGGGGCTGCGATCTGCGAAACTGTCGCCACGTTCGATGTTCGTGGTCCTGCGGAGTGAGGCACCGCGCAGATCTGAGCAAGACCTCGCCGTCCCTGGGGGGCTGCGATCTGCAGAACGGTCGCCACTTTCGACGGCTGCTGGGGGGCGGAGAGAGGCAGCGCGCAAATCTGAGCGAGACCTCGCCATCCCTGGGGAGCCGCGGTTTGCGAAACTGTCGCCATTATCGAAGGCTGCTGGCGGGTCCTGCGAAATGAACCACCGCGCAGATCTGAGCGAGACCTCGTCGTCCCTGGGGGATGCGATCTGCGAAACTGTCGCCACTTTCGAGGGCTGCTGGTGGGTCCTGCGGAGAGAGGCACCGCGCAGATCCGAGGTAGACCTCGCCGTCACTGGAGGGCTGCGATCTGCGAAGCTCTCGTCATTTTCGTGGGCTGCTGGTGGGCCTCTGAGTTGGACCTCGCCGTCCCTGGGGGCTGTAATCTGCGAAACTGTTGCCACTTTCGAGGGCTGCTGGTGGGTCCTGCGAAATGAAGCACCGCGCAGATCCGAGGTAGACCTCGCCGTCCCTGGGGAGCTGCGATCTGCGAAACTGACGCCACTTTCGAGGGCTGCTGGTGGGTCCTGCGGAGTGAGGCACCAGGCAGATCTGAGGTAGACCTCGCCGTCCCTGGGGAGACGCGATCTGCGAAACTGTCGCCACGTTCGAGGGCTGCTGGCGGGTCCTGCGGAGTGACGCACCGCGCAGGTCCTCGCCCCTGGGAAATGCGATCTGCGAAACTGTCGCCACTTTCGAGGGCTGCTGGTCCTGCGGAATGAGGCACTGCGCAAATCTGAGATAGACCTCGCAGTCCCTACGGGATTGCGATCTGCGAAACTGTCGCCACTTTCGAGGGCTGCTGGTGGGACCTGCAAAATAAAACACCGCGCAGATCTGACTAGACCTCGCCGGTTTTGGGACTGCGATCTGCGAAACTGTCGCCACTTTCGATGTTCGTGGTCCTGCGGAGTGAGGCACCGCGCAGATCTGAGGTAGACCTCGCCGTCCCTGGTGGGCTGCGATCTGCAGAACGGTCGCAATTTTCGAGGGCTGCTGGTGGGTTCTGCGGAGAGAGAAGCAGCGCGCAAATCTGAGCGAGACCTCGCCATCCCTAGGAAGCTGCGGTCTGCGAAACTGTGGACACTATCGGAAGTTGCTGGCGGGTCCTGCGAAATGAGACATTGCGCAGATCTTAACGAGATCTCGCCGTCCCTAAGGGGCTGCGATCTGCGAAACTGTCGCCACTTTCGAGGGGTGCTGGTGGGTCCTGCGGAGTGAGGCACCGAGCGGGGTGGCGACAGTTTCGCAGATCTCCCAGGGACGGCGAGGTCTACCTCAGATCTGCGCGGTGCTTCACTCCGCAGGACCCGCCAGAAGCCCTCGAAAGTGGCGGCAATTTCGCAGATCGCGGCTCCCCAGGGACGGCGAGGTCTACCTCAGATCTGCCTGGTGCCTCACTCCGTAGCACCCACCAGCAGCCCTCGAAAGTGGCGTCAGTTTCGCAGATCGCAGCTCCCCAGGGACGGCGAGGTCTACCTCGGATTTGCGCGATGCCTCATTTCGCAGGATCCACCAGCAGCCCTCGAAAGTGGCGACAGTTTCGCAGATCGCATCCCCCAGGGACGGCGAGGTCTCGCTCAGATCTGCGCGGTGCCTCACTTCGCAGGACCCGCCAACAGCCATCGAAAGTGGCGACAGTTTCGCAGATCGCAGTTCCCCAGGGACGGCGAGGTCTACTTCAGATCTGCCCGGTGCCTCACCCCGCAGGACCTTCCAGCAGCCCTCGAAAGTGGCGACAGCTTCGCAGATCGCAGCCCCCCAAGGACGGCGAGGTCGACCTCGGATCTGCGCAGTGCCTCACTCCGCAGGACCCACCAGCAGCCCTCGAAAGTGGCGACAGTTTCGCAGATCGCATCCCTCAGGGACGGCGAGGTCTCGCTCAGATCTGCGCGGTGCCTCATTTCGAAGGACCCGCCAGCAGCTTTCGATAGTGGCGACAGTTTCGCAGACCGCAGCTCCTCAGGGATGGCGAGGTCTCGCTCAGATTTGCGCGCCGCCTCTCTCCGCAGGACCCACCAGCAGCCCGCGACAGTTCTGCAGATCGCGGCCCCCCAGGGACGGCGAGATGTCGCTCAGATTTGCGCGGTGCTTCATTCCGCACGACCACGAACATCGAATGTTGCGACAGTTTCGCAGATCGCAGCCCCCCAGGGACGGCGAGGTCTACCTCAGATCTGCGCGGTGCCTGATTTCGCAGGACCCACCAGCAGCCCTCGAAGTGGCGATCTGCGCGGTGCCTCACTCCGCAGGACCCACCAGCAGCCCTCGAAATTGGCAGCAGTTTCGCAGATCGCATCCCCCAGGGACGGCGAGGTCTCGCTTAGATTTGCGCGGTACCTCTCTCCGCAGGACCCACCAGCAGCCCTCGAAAGTGGCGACAGTTTCGCAGATCGCAGCCTCCCAGGGACGGCGAGGTCTCGCTCAGATCTGCGCGGTGCCTCGCTCCGCAGGACCCACCAGCAGCCCTCGAAAGTGGCGACAGTTTCGCAGATCGCGGCCCCCCAGGGACGGCGAGGTCTACCTCGGATCTGCGCGGTGCCTCATTTCGCAGGACTCACCAGCAGCCCTCGAAAGTGGCGCCAGTTTCGCAGATTACAGCCCCCCAGGGACGGCGAGGTCTACCTCAGATCTGCGCGGTGCCTCACTTCGCAGGACCCGCCAGCAGCCCTCGAAAGTGGCGACAGCTTCGCAGATCGCAGCTCCCCAGGGACGGCGAGGTCTACCTCAGATCTGCCCGGTGCCTCACTCCGCAGGACCCGCCAGCAGCCCTCGAAACTGGCAGCAGCTTCGCAGACTGCAGCCCCCCAGGGACGGCGAGGTCCACCTCGGATCTGCGCGGTGCCTCACTCCGCAGGACCCACCAGCAGCCCTCGAAAGTGGCGACATTTTCGCAGATCGCATCCCCCAGGGACGGCGGGGTCTCGCTCAGATCTGCGCGGTGCTTCATTTCACAGGACCCGCCAGCAGCCTTCGATAGTGGTGACAGCTTCGCAGACCGCAGCTCCCCAGGGATGGCGAGGTCTCGCTCAGATTTGCGCGCTGCCTCTCTCCGCAGGACCCGCCAGCAGCCCTCGAAAGTGGCGACCGTTCTGCAGATCGCAGCCCCCCAGGGGCGGCGAGGTGTCGCTCAGATTTGCGCGGTGCCTCACTCCGCAGGACCACGAACATCGAAAGTGGCGACAGTTTCGCAGATCGCAGCCCCCCAGGGACGGCGAGGTCTACCTCAGATCTGCGCGGTGCCTGATTTCGCAGGACCCACCAGCAGCCCTCGAAGTGGCCACTTTTTCGCAGGTCGCCCCCCCCCCCCCCCCAGGGACGGCGAGGTCTCGCTCAGATCTGCGCGGTGCCTCATTTCGCAGGACCCACCAGCAGCCCTCGAAAGTGGCGGCAGTTTCGCAGATCGCATCCCCCAGGGACAGCGAGGTCTCGCTTAGATTTGCGCGGTACCTCTCTCCGCAGGACCCACCAGCAGCGCTCGAAAGTGGCGACAGTTTCGCAGACCGCAGCCCCCCAGGGACGGCGAGGTCTACTTCAGATCTGCGCGGTGCCTCACCAGCAGCCCTCGAAAGTGGCGACACTTTCGCAGATCTCCCAGGGACGGCGAGGTGCACCTCAGATCTGCGCAGTGCCTCACTCCGCAGGACCCACCAGCAGCCCTCGAAAGTGGCGACAGTTTCGCAGATCGCAGCTCCCCAGGGACGGCGAGGTCTACCTCAGATCTGCGCGGTGCCTGATTTCGCAGGACCCACCAGCAGCCCTCGATGTGGCGACATTTTCGCAGATCGCACCACACACACACACACACACACACACACCACCACACCACCCCCCCCCCCCCCCCCTCCCCCCCCCCACACACACACACACACACACACAACACACACAACACACACACACACACACACACACACACACACACACACACACACACACACACACACACACACCACCCCACCCACCCATCCCCCCCCCCCCAGGGACGGCGAGGTCTCGCTCAGATCTGCGCGGTGCCTCATTTCGCAGGACCCACCAGCAGCCCTCGAGAGCGGCGGCAGTTTCGCAGATCGCATCCCCCAGGGACGGCGATGTCTCGCTTAGATTTGCGCGGTACCTCTCTCCGCAGGACCCACCAGCAGCGCTCGAAAGTGGCGACAGTTTCGCAGACCGCAGCCCCCCAGGGACGGCGAGGTCTCGCTCAGATTTGCGCGCTGCCTCTCTCCGCAGGACCCGCCAGCAGCCCTCGAAAGTGGCGACCGTTCTGCAGATCGCAGACCCCTAGGGACGGCGAGGTCTCGCTCAGATTTGCGCGGTGCCTCACTCCGCAGGACCACGAACATCGAAAGTGGCGACAGTTTCGCAGATCGCAGCCCCCCAGGGTCGGCGAGGTCTACCTCAGATCTGCGCGGTGCCTGATTTCGCAGGACCCACCAGCAGCCCTCGAAAGTGGCGACATTTTCGCAGATCGCACCACCCCCCCAGGGACGGCGAGGTCTCGCTCAGATCTGCGCGGTGCCTCATTTCGCAGGACCCACCAGCAGCCCTCGAAAGTGGCGGCAGTTTCGCAGATCGCATCCCCCAGGGACGGCGAGGTCTCGCTTAGATTTGCGCGGTACCTCTCTCCGCAGGACCCACCAGCAGCGCTCGAAAGTGGCGACAGTTTCGCAGATCGCAGCCCCCCAGGGACGGCGAGGTCTACTTCAGATCTGCGCGGTGCCTCACCAGCAGCCCTCGAAAGTGGCGACAGTTTCGCAGATCTCCCAGGGACGGCGAGGTCTACTTCAGATCTGCGCGGTGCCTCACTCCGCAGGACCCACCAGCAGCCCTCGAAAGTGGCAACAGTTCCGCAGATTACAGCCCCCCAGGGACGGCGAGGTCTACCTCAGATCTGCGCGGTGCCTCACTCCGCAGGACCCACCAGCAGCCCTCGAAAGTGGCAACAGTTTCACATTACAGCCCCCCAGGGACGGCGAGGTCTACCTCAGATCTGCGCAGTGCCTCACTCCGCAGGACCCGCCAGCAGCCCTCGAAAGTGGCGACAGTTTCGCAGATCGCAGCTCCCCAGGGACGGCGAGGTCTACCTCAGATCTGCCCGGTGCCTCACTCCGCAGGACCCACCAGCAGCCCTCGAAAGTGGCGACAGTTTCGCAGATCGCAGCCCCCCAGGGACGGCGAGGTCTACCTCGGATCTGCGCGGTGCTTCACTCCGCAGGACCCACCAGCAGCCCTTGAAAGTGGCGACAGTTTCGCAGATCGCATCCCCCAGGGACGGCGAGTTCTCGCTCAGATCTGCGCGGTGCCTCATTTCGCAGGACCCGCCAGCAACTTCCGATAGTGACCACAGTTTCGCAGACCGCAGCTCCCCAGGGATGGCGAGGTCTCGCTCAGATCTGCGCGCTGCCTCTCTCCGCAGGACCCACCAGCAGCCCTCGAAAGTGGCGACCGTCCTGCAGATCGCAGCCCTCCAGGGACGGCGAGGTCTCGCTCAGATCTGCGCGGTGCCTCACTCCGCAGGACCACGAACATCGAAAGTGGCGACAGTTTCGCAGATCGCAGTCCCAAAACCGGCGAGGTCTACCTCAGATCTGCGCGGTGTCTGATTGCGCAGGACCCACCAGCAGCCCTCGAAGTGGCGACATTTTCGCAGATCGCAACCCCCCAGGGACGGCGAGGTCTACCTCAGATCTGCGCGGTGCTTCATTTCGCAGGACCCACCAGAAGCCTTCGAAAGTGGCGGCAATTTCGCAGATCGCATCCCCCAGGGACGGCGAGGTCTCGCTTAGATTTGCGCGGTGCCTCTCTCCGCAGGACCCACCAGCAGCACTCGAAAGTGGCGACAGTTTCGCAGATCGCAGCCCCCCAGGGACGGCGAGGTCTACCTCAGATCTGCGCGGCGCCTCACCAGCAGCCATCGAAAGTGGCGACAGCAGTTTCCCAGATCTCCCAGGGACGGCGAGGTCTACCTCAGATCTGCGCGGTGCCTCGCTCCACAGGACCCACAGCAGCAGTCCTCGAAAGTGGCGACAGTTTCGCAGATCGCGGCCCCCCAGGGACGGCGAGGTCTACCTCAGATCTGCGCGGAGCCTCACTCCGCAGGACCCACCAGCAGCCCTCGAAAGTGGCAACAGTTCCGCAGATTACAGCCCCCCAGGGATGGCGAGGTCTACCTCAGATCTGCGCGGTGCCTCACTCCGCAGGACCCGCCAGCAGCCCTCGAAAGTGGCGACAGTTTCGCAGATCGCAGCTCCCCAGGGACGGCGAGGCCTACCTCAGATCTGCCCGGTGCTTCACGCCGCAGGACCCACCAGCAGCCCTCGAAAGTGGCGACAGTTCCGCAGATCGCAGCCCCCCAGGAACGGCGAGGTCTACCTCGGATCTGCGCGGTGCTTCATTTCGCAGGACCCACCAGCAGCCCTCGAAAGTGGCGACAGTTTCGCAGATTGCAGCCCCCCAGGGAAGGCGAGGTCTACCTCAGATCTGCGCAGTGCCTCACTCCGGAGGATCCACAGCAGCAGGCTTCGAAAGTGGCGACAGTTTCGCAGATCGCAGCCCCCCAGGGACGGCGAAGAGAGGGCAGGAAGCGGGAGACAGGAGGAGGCGGGAGGTGGAAGAAGGGACACGACCACCCCCTTCTATTCAAAACGAATACCCAACCAAGGAGGGTCGGGGGAAAGTACCGCAGTACAACGACAGCATCGAAGCACGGAAAGACAAATTGAGCATCACAGCGTTGGATGCAGCATTTTTACCAACAAAATTACCCTGCGACGTACCCAACCCACGTGCATCAAGTGGCAAGAGGAGTAGGCCAACATTAGCAGGAACAACGATAATGTAGGCGATGTGAATTGTTGTGCAAACTACATGGGATGCGCACGCATTGCACGGCTCACACGACGACGATCGAAAGAACGAGGATTAAAGCCCCAGGCTCGCGTATGACGTCATTCCGCTGGGCCACCCAGCAGCCCTCGAAAGTGGTGACCGTTTCGCAGATCGCAGCCCCCCAAAGATGGCGAGGTCTAATCTGAATCCGAATATGTCCCCACTCCGCTGGGCCCTCCAGCAGCCCTCGAAAGTGGCGACAGTTTCGCAGATCGCAGCCCTTCGGGGATGGCGAAGTCGAGCCTGAGTCTGCGTAGGACCCACTCCGCTGGCCCCCCAGCAGCCATCGAAAGTGGCGACGGTTTCGCAAAACGCAGTACCCCAGGAATGGCGAGGTCGAATCTGAGTGCCCCACTCCACTGCCCCCCCCGCAGCCCTCGAAACTGGCGACAATTTCGCAAATCGCAGCCCCCCCCCCCCCAGCGATGGCGAGGTCTAATATGAGTCCCCGTGGGGGCCCACTCCGCTGGTCACCCCAGCAGCCTTCGAAAGTGGCGACAATTTCACAGATCGCAGCCCCCCAGAGATGGCGAGGTCTAATCTGAGTCCCCGTGGGGCCTCACTCCGCTGGGCCCCCCAGCAGCCTTCGAAAGTGGCGACGGTTTCACATCGCAAATCGCAGCCCCCCAGGGATGGCGAGATCTAATCTGAGTCCCCGTGGTGCCTCACTCCGCTGGACCCACCAGCAGCCCTCGAAAGTGGCGACAGCTTCACATATCGCAGCCCCCACAGGGATGGCGAGGTCTAATCGGAGTCCCCGTCCCCGCGGTGCCTCACTCCGCTGGACCCACCAGCAGTCCTCGAAAATGGCGACAGCTTCACAGATCGCAGCCCCCACAGATGGCGTGGTCTAATCTGAATCCCCGTGGTGCCTCACTCCGCTGGACCCACCAGCAGCCCTCGAAAGTGGCGACAGTTTCACAGATCGCAGCCCCCCAGAGATGGCGAAGTCTAATCTGAAACCGCGTGGTGCCTCATTCCGCTGGACCCACCAGCAGCCCTCGAAAGTGGCGACAGTTTCACAGATCGCAGCCACCCCCAGAGATGGCGAGGTCTAATCTGAGTCCCCGTGGTGCCTCACTCCGCTGGACCCACCAGCAGCCCTCGAAAGTGGCGACAGTTTCACAGATCGCAGCCCCCCAGGGATGGCGAGGTCTAATCTGAGTCCCCGTGGTGCCTCACTCCGCTGGACCCACCAGCAGCCCTCGAAAGTGGCGACAGTTTCACAGATCGCAGCCCCCCAGAGATGGCGAGGTCTAATCTGAGTCCCCGTGGTGCCTCACTCCGCTGGACCCACCAGCAGCCCTCGAAAGTGGTGACAGTTTCACAGATCGCAGCCCCCCCCCCAGAGACGGCGAGGTCTAATCTGAGCCCCCGTGGTGCCTCACTCCGCTGGACCCACCAGCAGCCCTCGAAAGTGGCGACAGATTCACAGATCGCAGCCCCCCCCCCTCCCCAGGGATGGCGAGGTCGAATCTGAGCCCCCGTGGTGCCTCACTCCGCTGGACCCACCAGCAGCCCTCGAAAGTGGTGACAGTTCCGCAGATCGCAGCCCGCCAGGGATGACGTGAAAGGTAAGAGAAGAGAAGAGGAGGAGCGAAGAGAGGAGGAGAAGGCAAGCAAGAGAGGAGAGCAGGAACGAAGAGAGGAGGAGAGGGGGCGGGAGGAGGAGGAGGAAGGTGGAGACCACAGTGCTCTATTCAAAACGAGTACCCAACGCAGGAGGGTTGGGAAAAAAAGTTGCAAACAGAATTATGAGTAACCGTGTTCGTTTTGATCTGATCTGAACCCATACCGTTTCGAATGCTAGATCCCGAATTCGGAGTTGTCGGCGCGGAGACGGGCGTGGAAGTGGGCGGGTACGGGCGCAGGCGCATGCAAGCACGGGGAGCACCCCTCGGTTTATGGGTCTCAGCTTCCCGGGTCTAGGCCGCGAAGTAAATATGCTCCTCTCCGCCTCATAGTAATATCACTTATAAACATACTTGCATGCTGCGCACTGTCTGACTTGAACTGATGCTGCATACTGCAGCTGTTTGTTTACTCAAGCAAGCTTTCGTTTGCTTGCAGGAGAGAAAAGGAGCGCGCCAGCCCTCGGCCGTCGCCCGTCGTCGGTCGTAGGCCAGCCGGCATCCTCCCTTCACATTCCTGATATAGTAAACTTGCTTACCGGATACTTGTCTTATCGATGTCTCATCCCGCCCCCTCTCTCCCTGAGCAGAGTGAACATGAGATCTTGACCCCTTTGGCATCTTACCCCGATTCTCAGAGGAAAGACTGGTTATCAGCCGAAACGCGCGACTCAGTCGACGCGGGATCATCCCAACCAGAAGCAATAATTTCGGATGAACCCCTCGACTTAGTCGCTGCGGGAATGAGCTGTGATAAAACAGATGACGTGTCCGTCGCTTCGCGAAGCGCAGGTCAGTGCGTTGTACAACATGACGGACATGACATCAGTGAGAGCGGTCCTGGCCAGGGCCGCATTCCTCCATCCAATATCGCCACTCGGGCATCTAAGGGTAGAAGTACTGAAGGGGTGGTAGAGATGTCGGTAGATGTGTCTCCCTCTGGAATTCCGATTGGCAATCGGGTACAAACCCCAGACCCGCGTGGACGAAATGGCACAAAAAAAGCGAGACCTAGACGAAGTGCGTTCTCGTCTTGGGGTGCCAAATCGACGGAGTCAATCAGCCCGATTCCGAATGCTACACATATAATCGCGCTTGTCATTGGTGAAACCAGTCGGCCAGGGGAAGCCCATGAGAACACAGGCGTGCACCCCAGCGCCCCAGGCGAATGGGCAGGTACGAGTAGAGACGTTCCCATCCCAATAGCATTAAGTGGACAGTTCGGTCAAGACAGTGATGATCCTATTGATAAAGAGCATGAAATAAACTCAATGGAGGAAGATTTTGGCAATATCAACAGAAGAATCTCTCTGAGCCGAGAATTGTCCTTGATGATGGGGGAAGACCACCCCGCCCAAGGCGAGAGGTGGTCCCCAGATGGATCTGATGAAGATACCAGTGTCCTGACGCCTCAGGCGGACAGGAATGAGACTCAGGCGAAGCATGATAGGGAGCCCACAGGACGGACTCTTGGACCTCAACTCAAGAAGCAGAAAAACGTTGGTTATACTGTAAACGACTCACCACTAAAAGAAGGTTTCTATCGTCCTGCCGTCGCCTCAGGCGACTGGCAACCTTCGAGACCAGCCGTTGTTGAGGACGAGGAAATGGTTGGACAACCAGCTTCGCACACTGAGCTTATAAGCCAGGACGAGTGGGGTGAGGGGCTTCTAGAGGTACCTAAACCTCCAGAAAGTGCGTTCGCGCGCCCCAGATCAAATACGCCTAGTAGGGGAAGGCCCAAGATACCAAGATCAGGGGCGAGATCTACTTCAAGGAGCAACGGTACCATCTCCATAATGGAGGCATGCTGGAACCCAAACCTTGACTGCGCGCCTCAGGCGGAAAGCAAATGCCCAGGTAAAGCCGACAGGCCAGAAGGTGCATGTAGGCATCCAGTTTGCAAGAGCTGCTCTGATGTATGCCCCAAGTGTAGTGTTCAATGGTTGCGTATAGAGTGCTTTCCTATGGACGAGCACAATTGCACATATCTTCTCATACATACGATTCAGGATCAGGCTAGACTAGCTGAGGCTAACACACAGCGAGACTTCGCCGCCAGCGAAGCACAGCTGGCCGAAAGGGCCCGTCTGGATCGAGAGGAGCTGACAGCAACCATGGCAGAAGTTCGGAAGACGTTTGAGGCTGAAAGACTCGCCCTAGCTACGGCTGCTAGAGAGCGACAACGAGAACTGATGGAACAAATGCATCATCAGACCGCGGCCGCTAAGCGGCAGGCGGAGATAGAAGCCGAGAACCGATATCTTGAAATGCTGGCTTCGGAACGACAGGCCTTCTTGGCGGCAAGTAATCAGTCTGTTAATGCCAAAACGGTCACCGCTGCTGTTGCGGCGGTTAGAGTAGAAGGAGAACAAATCGCTACAGTCAGGGCGGAACGAGAAAAGCTGACCTTACAAGAAGAGCTTAAAAACGCCAGGCTGGAAGTGGTTAGCACCAAGTCGTAGCTGCGAAGATAGCTGACCAGAACAATCAATATTTGGAAGAGCTTAGATCGCATGAAGAAGCCAGAGCATTCCTGCAGCGCGCGCAATCGAGCAATGCTGAATGCCCGCCGGCCAAGCCGACTGGGACGAACAGACATCTATTGTCAGAGGCTCAGTCGTCTGGCACTGTATCTGTTCCTTTTCAGTCCGACTTGACAAATGTTGCAAAGGCGGGATCGTCAACCCTGCTGGCGAGGGCGGCAACGCAGCCTCCACCCGCAGAAAGGGGAGAAACTCAAGCAGAGAGTTCCATAGTGGCTCAGTTTTGTTCGATTTGCTCGCACCCGAGGACGGGTAACTGCGCTGGCTGTGGCTTGCCGGATTGTAAAGAACATTTCGATGCGAGTGCTAGAAGATGTTCCAGATGTATGTTACGGAAGAGTGAAAGGTCAGCTGCCAATGTGCGAAAAGAAGAGGCCATAGCGAATGCAGCTGAATTAGAGAAAGGAATGACGAGACTTAAGGTTATCATTACGAATCCAACTCCGTATACTGAAAATAAACAAGGAAAAGGGCTCACCTCGAGTTCATTTGATTTGCCGTTGCTTTCACAAGACACTCCTGTGAGGCTGTTGTTGCGCGACAACTTTACTGTTCCCAGTCCTGCCCTAGAGGGTCCGGCTAAGCCGAGCACCCCCGAGAATGGATTTCCAATGAATATTAAATTGACAGGGTCTAATGACGACAACATTCTCGCCATTTCCCGCCCGCCCTCAAGGGATGGCCCCGCGGGGCCGACGGCGACTAAGTCGTCGGGCGGGGCAGGACAGGACGGAGAAGGGGATGACAAGAGTGACGCTCCGAATGCCGAGATCATGCCGACGCGCGACGATGATCACGGTAGACGACCATATAAATCGAGGTTCAGATCCTTCGGGTGGCGGAGGCGGCCGCGGGGGACCTCAGGGCCCTGGCGGGCCGCAGGATCCAGTAGTTATTGACGACAGTACGCCGTTGGACTAATGGAGACAGGTTGGTGACAATCAGAAGATTGACTTGAAGGACATCCCCAATGTTACAAACATACGGGAGTGGCAAATGCATGCGTTCCGTGCGATCGCCGGATCGTCGCCTGAAAGTCAGGCAGCGCAGCACTGGATCGCGGAAGCTATGGGCCCAGCCGTGGACGATGAGCAGCTGAAAGACGCAGGGCGCTTTCAGCGTCTCGATCTCATGGCTGCCACAAATCTGATTGAGAAATTCAGCAAAATGCGAAGAAATCGCAGCCAGCCTGGTCATCAGATCCATTTCCCCCAACAGATCACTCGGATGGAATACAGCGCCCAGAATGAGGGAAGGCTCTTAACTGGACGCGAGATGGTACGAGCCATTTGCCATTGGTGTTCTGTTAGGTCGGAGTTGGGCCAATTCCGCATTTCGCGTGGCATCTTCAAGGTAGTTATTGACCCCCACAAGCCAGATGCTGACCTGTGTCGTTTTTATAATGCATGGACAGACGTATACCAACAGCTCTACGGCGCCCGACCTCCGTCTGATGAAATGAGGGCCTCGATTCATGCACACTTCCTTGACCAATGCAGAAAGCCGAGCAAGGTGAGTTTTACATGCCAACGATACGACATGTCAAAGGATAAAATGGGACATGGCGCGAAGAGTTACGAATGGCTGATGGAGCAGATTGAGGAAATGATGTTGCGAGAAAAAGAAGAGTGGAACATCAGCGTGCATGAGGGTACCTTGAATCAACGTGCTAGGCAGGCACGGTTCGGCGGAGGTGGGGGCAATGACAACCGGAGGAATGCCGGCGGCAAAGCCGCTCCGGCAGAAGTGGCGGCTAAACTGGGGAAATCCATTGATGTCATGAAAAGCGGATTGACTAAGGGCGAGACGACGTGTAAGTACGTGCGCAAGGGCGAAATCTGCCCATATGCAGGGAAAGGTTGTCCATTTAATCATAAGAAGCCCAAGAACGCCGCACCGGCTCAGCCGAGCACGGGAAAGAAGTCTAGTGCCGCTCCTGCCCAGGATAAGAATCCCAGAGGGAGATCTAAGGATCGAGGCCGCAAAGGGCAGAGCCGATCTCAGACCCCGACGGGCGGACGTGGAAAAGGAGCGCAACAGAGAAATAGGAGTCAATCCAGTCAATCGCGTGGGAAAAGAGCACCATTCCATGTTACGCGTATTCCCGAGATCCCAAGAATTGTCGAGGGCCAGCAGATGGTTGCAATAAGGCCCACAGAGGGCTTGGCGACGCTGAGAAGCTTAAACGCGACAAGTGGGAGCAGTCGAAGCTTGACGCGGGACAATCTTTGGGATACGAGCGCACAGCTAAACAAGCAAATGCCGCCGCTGCCAATGTCTCATCGGCAGGAGGTGACAGTGGCTCGAGAGCCCCCAGCAGTAACTCCGATAAACGTAAAAAGGATGGGGACAAGAGTAAAGGCAAAGGCAAAGATATTATCTGTCGCTCCTTCAAGGAGACGGTCAAGTGCTCACGCGGCAAAGAGTGCTGGTTTGCCCAGACCACGGACGGTCATCCGTGACAATGGCTCCGCACTGGCGGCTCAGCCGTCAGTGCTGGAGGAATGATACATATAGTTTTGTTAAAAGGTATTATTTCTTGTCTTCCTTGCTCGGCGGATGCGGCGAAACCTGCGTCGGTCAAACAGAAAGCGGGGGGGCCAGAGGAGACCCGCTGACCAAGTCAGCTTTGGTGCCATAGCGCGCCCTGCTCCGTTGTTTCGGGGCCTCCCTGGGCAGAAACAGACCAGCCCTAAATGGTTGAAAGCGGTTACCGGCGGGGGGGGCTACTGGAATCCTTCCGGCGGTGAGTTTCACCAGGAAAGCAGGAAACAGGTCGAGAGCCTCGTCAATGTCCTTGCGAATTTCCTGCATCCTCTTTCTCGGGGCGCTATCAAGAAGTACTGGCGCGCCCCCCCTAGTATGAGTTGCATCCGACATCGGAACAGTGATAGATGCAATTTCCATGTCCGTGTTCACCCCTCTACTGAGGAGCCAACTAGCACTTGGAGAAAGGCGCGTCGCCACGACTTGAAAGAGTTGCCTTCGAGTAGCAAAGATAGGTGGAAATTCCCAGGAGAAGTACGCAGACAGATATCTACTCAGTCGAGGGCATCTACTGCGGAAGCTCTGATCAGAGCGTCGGACCTGCAAGATGATGTCCGGCATCTCTGGTTGAGAGGACGCACAGACACAGACGCTGCGTATCTTGGCGCGCTGAGCTTCATCATTGACACTGGGTGTGGGTATAACCTCATAGCGGAGAAATACATTAGAAGTGCAGGCGCAATGAGATTGATTCGAAAGCTTCCGCAATCGATCACTCTGAACACTGCTGGGGGAGAATCAAAGGCCTTCGGTTCAGTTCGCATCGCATGTCCCAAATTTAGGGGTGGTAGTTTTAACGCTCTAGGCATGCCGGAGACTCCGTGCGTGATTTCGGTAGGAGAGCGGTGCATGGATCACGGCTTTAGCTTCTTTTGGCCAGCAGGCCAAAGGCCCTACCTGTGATTGCCCAATGGCCAAAGAGTGGACTTGGCCGTTGAGGGCAAGATACCATACTTGACCCTATCAGGCAAAGAGGCGCTGGATCAGCGGATGCGCGCGGTTGCCGCCGGAGGGGGTGAACCCCCCGAGCGGTGGTGTTGCGTGACGCCAGGCGCCAAGGCATTTCTGGGCAATGTGTAATCGGCGGGAGGCCCTCCGCCACATGCTGTCCAGACTCGCGTAACCATAGACCTGCATACACATGAGTTGATTGGTACCCACAGCTACGCTGATGGACGGCCGACTGAGATCGCGCCCGCTATTCCATCTTCAAAAGACTCTGCGGAAACCATCACCTACTTCTACGATTCGCCTCAAAAGGCTAGTGAAAGCCGTTGGAATCGGACGCCGACCGGCATCGTTGCCTCCAAAAGTCTCTCAGCTTTGCCTGACCACGGTCAAGACGTCGGTCAGTACGACGAGCAGCCCAGCAAAGCCGAGGCCTGCGCTGCCGCATACAGGTGCCTTTATGGATACGGAGTTTCGGGATACCTTCCCTACGACATGAACCGAGGACTGGACTCCAGCGCGTGCAACGCGGCCCCAGGACCCGAGGAAGGTGAAGTTGGAGACGCTGACGGTGTCGACTTAGTCGACGTCGACGCACCGCCAGATTTAGACCCAGACGTTGCGGAGGTTGAGGTGTCGGATGCCCTTGCCGAGCGGCTTAAAAAGGCCGCAGCCTCCCTGCCGCGCCTTCTAACTCATACTCCCAAGAACCCATATTGTTCAGTATGCAATTGGGCCAGAGCTATCAGAAAGCAACAGCGCAAGGCGCAAAACAAAGGGCTAAAGGTTCCCCGCCCATACGCTAACCCCACTTCGTTCGGACACCTGACGACGATGGATCATTGGTTTGCGATGGATAAACTATCGCGGGGGCTCCACGATGAGACCGCGCGTGTGACTTTTCGCGACCGAGCTACGGATTATCTTGCCGCTCAGGGTGTACACGACAAGTCTGCTGTTCACGTTTGTAACTTTTCAGTAAACCTGAAGGCCCCGGAGGAGAAGTTAGAATATTGTTATACAGATGGTCCAAGAGAGTTTGCGAGGGCATGTTACGAGCTCGATATTGCCCATGATCCTACCATCCCAGGAAATAAGAAACATAACGCTGTTGCTGAACGTGCAAATGGCGCGGTGCAGATGGGAGCCAGAGCCTTACTCATACAGGCTGGTCTTCCACCACCATTTTGGACCTACGCGGTCCGATATTATTGTTTATGCTACAATACTAGGACCCCAGCAGAGAGACAGTCAAGTTGGGAGCGACGCTTTGGATGTAGATTTGATGTTCCGTTCCTTCCTTGTGGGTCTGTCGTACGCTATGTGCCTCCACCTGAGTCCAGATTTCGGACCGCCAAGACTGGCGCAATTATGATTCCAGGGATATACTTGGGGTATGTGCACAAAGCGGGGGGATTGGTTGGACCAGACAGTTACGTTGTCTTTTTGAGACAATTGGACGGCCTGAACATGAGAACAGGGCGTACCCCAGAGGGAAAACAACCCACCATTGAGAAGTCTGACCAGGTGTACAGCAACATTTTAGATGGTACTGCTGATGACCAGTCGCCTCAATTCCCTTTGCGAAAAGCGTACGAGAAAGCGGCGACAGAGGTACGTTCCGTCACAATCCCTACAGAAACAGGAGAAGTTGCGGCCGTCCCAGACGGACCACAACCAGCCACAGGGATAAGACCTAACAACATGTTTGATGCTGATCATCCTGCTATTGTTGTGCCACCGCCTTCTCAAGGAGGCGAGGACGCTCCACACTTCGCCTCAGAGGCCGATTTAGACGACGACGGCCCAGGAGGTTTGTGCGTGGGTGACGAGCCTACGGTAGTCGACGGCAGGGATCCTCAGCGCGATTCCCATCCAGCAGATAAGAATCAAAAATTGGGACTCGCACAACTCGAGTATCGTTTGGACAGACAGTCCAACTTCTCAGCGGCTAAGCCACGTGAGAAGGTTCCCGGGAAAGGACAACTTCTTGCTCAAACAACTCAAAGCCTGGACACGATGGAATACTTCAAGGACAGACGAATCGCTGTTGGACTTACAGAAGAGGAGTTGACGCAGAAACTTCCATTGACAGGTCGTCGAAAGACATGCAGCAGTCGAGTTGTTCTTTATTATGATCCTGATTACGCGCCTATAACTCGAGTGCGGGTAACAGACCCAGACCCGAGGCACAGTGCCCAATGGCTGAAAAAGCTGCCTGAATCCACCAATCCTGGGATACATCCTGGACGATGGTTTAACATGAATCAAGCACAACGCCGACAGACCGTGGAACAATACAAGGCAGAAAAGAGAGGATTTTTCTGGCATAGAAGATCCTGGCCCTTGCCTCGGCCTTCTGCGTGACATTGGCCTGGACGCGGATGATCCACCGACTCCGCCCGAACCCGCATTGGCTCAGCCATTTGCGGCCCTTCCTGAGGCCAGGCTAACAGCACCTAAGGTGGCTGAGCGGCTGCGTCGTTTGAAGAAAAACAGCCTGCGCTACACCCCTGGCAGCGGACGTGGGGCGGCGTCGCGACACACCCGGGGCGGCCCAGCCGCATCTGCGACTGATGAGTCCTCAGAGGAAGATGATTATGTAGGACATCTTTCGGACGATGAGGATGTTTGGTGGAAACAGACATGGTACGGAGGCACATTGCACGAGATGGGCTTCCCTCCGGCTCAGCCGGTAGGGATCCTTTGTCCGATGATGATAATGACGAGCCTGAGGACAATCGTGAGGCAGGCCAGACCTCGAGTCCGGCGGCCGCCGCGTCGTGGCGAAGCGTGCCTCGGATGCCATTGCAGCATAATTCGGAGGCAGATCTCAGTCATCGTGAAAAGGAAAGGTTCCATTTGCAATACTTCTACAATCCTTTTACTGACCTTATCTCGATCGTCGACGAACCCTTCCAACTTCCCAACGATTGGCAACACACCCACATTGATGCCGCTGTCGCCAGATCTGTCTCAAAAGACGAGGCCAAGGCGAATAAAGATGCCCAAGTTGCCTTGGAAAGAATTGGATATATTGCGAGATATAGGCACATGCATAGAGGATGGCGTCAGAGAATACTCCGATGCAGTTGCCGAACTCAAGGGAAAGACGGCCCACTTTGGACGGCGATTTGCGATCCTAGTGGAAAAGAATTCGGAATTACCGTTAGGGCATAAAGATCGCAAGTATTATAAAGGTCGGGTAGTTCTTGATGGTTCCAGTGTCAGAGATCAGAATAAGGATGCGGCATTATTCCAGGAACTTCCCAGCAGCCCCGCTACAATGCAGGCCAGCAAAGCAGCTGACACCCACGGACTATTCGAAGGTCATAGCATCGAGCAAGCGGACGCCCGCCAAGCCTACACTCAGTCGAAGCTAGGGTGCACCCCCACATGGGTTTTCTTGCCTCGAGACGAATGGCCTAAAGCATGTTCACACATGCGTAATCCTGTATGCCCGATGCATCTTTCATTGTACGGGCACCCTGATTCAGGTGGATATTGGGAGCAGCATTGCGAAGGACATGTTACGGAAAAAAGGTTATGTGAAGTGTAGTCCGTGGCGCAGCTGTTATTTCCATAAAGAGTTGCAAATATTTCTGATCATCTAGGTTGATGATTTTAAGTTGTCGGGACCTGCCGACAAGCTCGCTGAGGGCTGGAAATTATTGCAAGAACCCTCTGAAAACTGCCCCAATGGAATAGAGATAGACCCTCCAACTGCTGTTGGAAGATACTTGGGATGCGAACATAGATTGTCAACACGAACGGTTGAATTGCAGGGAGAGTTACTTACAATCTTAGACCCGCCCCCTCCCAAGGTTAAGAAAAACGCCTCCCTCACAGACGAGAGTAGCGAGGAGGAAACGGGGGGCGACTCGGCGGCTCAGCCGTCCGAGCCATATTAGCCGAGAGAACCGAAAATAGTCAAAGTCATAGAATATGACGTGACAGAGTTCTTCGAATCCTGCGTTGCATTATACGCTCAGTTAACGGACACCGACCCGGCTACTTATCCGGCCGCGGGTACCCCGTTTGGTTTTGAACTTACTGATCTCAAAGTCATAGTATTGATGAAGATACTTTATGGTGCGAAAATGGCAAGATACGACCTGCTCCGTGCTGCATGTCAAACTGCATGTTGCATTGCAAATTTGGCCAGAACAACAAGACATGGATCTATTCCGCCTCATATGTTATATCAAATGTACCTCTCATTACCGCATGACTTCGTGGGTAGGTGACAAAAGAAGATGTTCTGTTAACGCAATATTATGATGCAGACTTGGCAAGTGACATTCGCACGCATCGGAGCACGAGTGCCAACTATCAAGCCATTTGGAGCCCATGCACTAGAGCTGGACAGTCTATGGGATCGCAACGACAAACGTGTGTTTCCCACAGTACATTCGAGGCTGAGATTGTCGCTGCTGACCTTGCGTTACGCAAGGAGCTGCTTGCGGCACTACCGCTGTGGGAAATACTGCTTGACAGACCAGTGCGATGTCTATTTGTGGAAGATAATCAAGCGGTTTGTAAAGTCATCAAGGCAGGTGGGTCAATGAAGCTAATGCTTCTACCGAGAACACATAGAATTGATGCTGCAGCTCTGTCCGAACAGTTTTCTCGTGGCCTTGTTGAGCTCCAATATGAAAGAACTCAAAACGAGGCTGCCGATATAGGAACCAAAAGACTCATTGACCCTTTGGCTTGGGTTAAAGTTCTGCATCTTGTCAACATTGTTACACCCAAATTCTGGGCCGCTAAGCGGCGCCAGGATTATCTTGACTCGACGTTTTGAGACGGACCCCACCTGAAACCCGGGGGGATTCTGAAGCCCCGCTTGGGCCCCAGTTCGGCCTTGAGGAGGGGAGCTGTTATACTTAGCAAAAAGATGAACAAAAAGAAAAAGAGCCCCAACAAGGGTAAACCCGTTGTGGCCGCCCCCGGCAAAGCCGTGGACGCCTGCGCTCCCAGCACAGCTGCATTTGCGCACGCATCTGGCTTAGCCGAAGACGCAGGTAATATTACCCCTTCAATGACCGAAGAAGGTTACAACAGAAGCTCCGAGAAAACGAGAGCGATGGAAAATATAACCAAGAAAAGTTCTGATCGAGAAATGAAAACAATGTTTGACATGACGGATAGTGGCAATGAGTCAGCCACTTCGACGCTGCCGAAAAATATGGAAGATATTCCCAATAACAACAGTTTTCTTCCCCATCCTCCACCTGCTGCTGCTGCCAGTTATCTAGACAAAAAGGACACATGGATACAACCAGGACAGAGTTTGAAACGATGGCATTATGTTCCGAGACTTGCTACGCTCACGCCTGCAATTGGTGATTCCCCCGTCGACCCGGAAAATTTAGATGATTGGCGCCGCACCTATGCCGTCAATGCCCAACAAGGTTTGACGGTTGACCGCATTGACAATTGGCGTGACAAAGAGAGTAAATATCATCATTCATTTGAATACGACTCGAATGTCGATTCCAGCGACGGTGACTATTGCCCGAGTAGATGGACTGGACACACAGAGTTCTGGAGCGGACCGGGGAAAGGCTTCTGTTAGAATACTGCTGCGGCCTTCAGAGCAGGATAGGAGACCCAAGGAGTTTCGTCGACAACTCACGTAAGGTGATTCGATACACCGAGAAGGAAGACATGAGGACAGGTGAGGGACTTAGAATAGCATTGAACGATATTAATACGTTCAAGGGAAAACATATCACGCTGTGGGGTTCTATGTCTTGCACGGGAGGCTCTACTTGGCAATATGTGAATGAAGCGCATTATTTTCGTATTGGAAATCATAGAGCGATGCGTAGGCTTCGTGGTATTAGGACTGATTTCAGATACCTGTTTTGGAATTTCCGGGAGATTGCCCACGCTGTGCACAAAGCGGGGGGCGTTGTTTGCATTGAATGGCCTACCCAGTGCAATTATTGGAGAGACCTTCAGGTAAAAGGTCCCATGAGAGAGCTAGAGTTTGTTAAGACGGCGTTGCACGGATGCGCGTATGGATTAAAGGATAGCAAGGACAATATCATGAAAAAGCCCTGGACGATAGCTACTACCTCCTCTGTTGTTGCGGAGGGGCTTGAGCGCAGATGCGACGGCACACACGAGCATGTCGAGGCTAGAGGACGAGAGTGCAAGAGCGCAGAAGATTACACGGATGCTTTTGCTAAGCAGGTCCATTTTGTCATCGCCCGTGCCGCAGAGAGATTTTTGTCGTCTCGTCGTCGTCCTATCTCCTCCTCTAGTCATGTTTGTGCCGCTGCCATTTCTTCTCTAGAGCTTGCGCGGGCTGCCCCGCGGCCGGCCCCCCCTGGGATCGAGCGGTTGCCTTGCGGCGACTGCTCGAGCCTTGCCTGCCGCGGCCCCCGCGCGTCTGAGAGAGCATCGACCGAACCCATGTGTCGACCGTTGAGTGACTCAGCTGTTAAGCCGCCAGGGGAGGACGTTGTTTCGATCCGCTCAGACGACATAGTAGATGATTTCGTCTCCGACTCAGTCGGAGAGGAAAACCAAGGGAGAGAGATCAAAGATGATGCCCCTCCCAACACAAGTCGAAATGCCACCCCACCGGCTCAGCCGAGAGGGGAGGCTTGCCCACCGGCTCAGCTGGGCGGGGAGAACGACTTCAGCCCGACTGATGTCGTATCCGAGACGGATAACGAGATGGGAGTTGGTGTTGAGATTCGTGGCGGGGAGATAAATGCTCGCAAAAGGGCAGCAGAGGCAGCCTTCCCAGATGGTCAGCCCACGAAGAACGCAGCCAACTCCAATACAGGGGACATCGACTCCTGGAAGAACAAACCGGTTTTTCGATGCTACCCCGACAAGTTGAGAGAGTGGTCCCGACCGGTGCCTACCGGGGAGACCAAATTCGCACCCACGAAAGGATGGGGTTGGCGCTACACAATGTGGAGGCATGACATACTTCTATGCGGAGCGACGAAGTCGTGACCGCATTGAAGGCAGACCTGGACGCGACGGCACAGACGATATTTCAGCGTTTGTACTCCCAGTTTTCGCAAGATCCGTGGACGGTACACTGGACGATGTTCGAGCGGAAGGCAACATGCCGTTTTGATTGCGCCCCTCTTGACCTGGGCAAGATCCCAGTTGGTACGTTCTTTCAGACATATCCTGACGAAAAGACGAAGTTGGTCAGTAAGACGCACATGAACCCGCCAGGAGGATACCGTTGCACAGTTCGAACGCTCCAGCCAGGTGAGGTCATAGGTCCCACTGTCGGCCCAGCAGTTTGGTGCGAGACTTTCTTTGGAAACTATGCGAGTGTCCCAGTAATAGACCACTGGACAGAGGGCCCCCCGCAAGTCTGGGTAGACATTTGGGCCCCTTCTCCCCGAAAGCCTCCCCGTGGATTAGCCACCGGGGACGGCTGGGGGGCGATCTTCGCTCTTCCAGTGGTCAAAGGCTTATATCATGCGCCAGTACATGTTGTTGAAGAGGCCCTTGCCGCCACTGCAAGAGCGACATATGTCGAGACTTCCCCTCAGCAGGCGGTCCGCCGGCGGAAAAGGCAGCGCCCGTGGAAAAGACCGCAGAACCTTGATGAATGGTTTGCCAGGGATGGCCTCGATCCAGGGGCCGATGAGCACTCGCCGCAGAAGAAGCCGCGAACGGCAGCAGAGGCACCGAACGACACAATCGTTTCGGCAAGCCAACAAGCAGCCTCGTGCGGCAATCAGCCCTCGTTGAGCAACCCTGGAGCTGGACGACAGGCGGCCGGCGAGTCATCCGCCGGCCAAACATCTGGCAACAATAACCCTCCCGGAGCAGCCGGCGGGGGAACTGGTGGCGGCCCACCCCACGGCTCAGCCGGTGGAGGTGGAGCTCCACCAGCATTCCGGCGGATCCTCTTCGGGAAACAATCCGCCTGCTCACCCCTGCTCAGGAGGTGGTGGAGGGGGAGGGCCGCCCGACTCAGGATCAGCCGCAGCTAAAGCTGAGTCTGACGATCAGCCGCACATCGGGCGAGGCCCCTGGAACGTGAGCATCTACGGACGCAGGGGGCTTTCGCGGAAGATCCCAGACACCCCATGAACGACTGGCAGGAGAAGGTGGACGAAATTCTAGACTTCTACATTGGGGTCACGGGTCCGGAAATGAAAATTTGGTCGACCAAACTGACCTTCATTAAGAAGTGTCAGGCCATTTGTCAGATCGCCAAAGTTAACGGACATTCATGGATCCCGTTTATAGGAGAGGACCTCGCCGCCATGTCGAACACGGGGAGACCCGTGACAGATTTCTTTCGCCCGTTGAGCTTAATGAGGAACGGGTCGAATATTTCTTGGTCTTGCTCTGTCCACATTGTTTCAGATTCTACAATTGCGTTCAAGGATGCACCCCGGAAACTGAAGAACAGCCTGCTTCCCGAATATAACCTGCGAAAATCTGTGTTTGGAAGTGCACGGCACGCCATGAGTGGAGCGCAGATTTCGAACATTCGCGATGCCTCTTCAAAGTTGCAGTGGGACCAAACCGGGTACTACATAAAAGGGACCCAAAGTCCGATCCGTTTTACCTTCTGGAATTTCAATGACATCGTTGATAACGCATCCCAGCTAAACGGAGTTGGGAGTGGGCCAAAAAGACAGGCGAACCCGCTCGCATTCGCAGGGAGCCTTAGGTTCATGATAAACGACGCCGTTACGCTGATTGACGACGCGATGCGTCGTTCATCCGAGGGGGCGGTTGACATAATGTTTGGTGGGGGCCACAAGTGCTGGCGGAACGATGACGGTGGCGTTGACCCGATGTGGGACGATGCTGCCACCTTGGTCCGAGCCAGAATGAACCGTCGAATCGAACACTTCAAAGCGATAGGAATGTTTCCTAGGATAATGATTCTTGACGGAGTGAGCCTCTACCGACAGCTCAGTCACCGCCCATGAGATATGTTTCATTACGGTGCCAGCCACCCAGACTACAAACTGAGCAATGGAGGGCGTACTGAAAGCGTGAATGTTGGTCAGTTGCGTGCAGACTACATGATCAAAACGGCCAAGCTAGCCGTATTATTTTTCTGCCAACCTTCCGGCGTTCAGCCGTCCGGGATGGTCATATAACGTGCGCGACGAGACAAGACGGGCATGCCAAGCAGGAGGCGGACATCAAAGACCTAGTCATGCATTGGCAGGGCTGGGCTCCTGCTGCGGGCAATATACCCACGTCGATATGTGATGCCCGCCCGTTGAAGGCGCCCTTGACTGACAACGATTTCCCAGCCGTTTCAAACGGATCTGGAGGTGGCGCAATACATTCAGAGGCTTTTGTGAACTTTCTCAAGTAGGGAGCCGCATATAATGACTTTTTCCCATGGAAGGATGATGCCTACTTCTCGCCGCGCGGAGAAACTTTCCGTCCGGGAATGCCACCAAAGGGGAAGAGCCAAAGATCGGAGGACGAAGGCGTGCACAATGATGAGCCTATGCGTACTGCACTCAACGAGCTGAACAAGGCAGCGCCAGCGGCTGCACCGAGCGGCTTAGCCATCTCGGTGAGTGGCGCGACGTCGGGTGACATAGCTGCCCCTGTCCCTGTCACGCCATCGGCTGGTGCAGCTGTTTCGGCCGGAGATACCAGGCCCGGCGGCTCAGCCGCTACGGGCTCTGGCTCCAGCGCGCGAACGGCTCAGTCGCCTCGCGCTCCCCCTTTGGCGCCACCATCTGGCGTCAAAGAGATAGAGACGCCCGGTGAAGCGGCAGAAAGATTCATCCGCAATAAGTGCCCGGGGGGAGGCGAAACCAAGCTCAGCTGCAGATACAAGTTCACGAAGCGGCCAAAAGAAGGCAATCCTGGAGAAGAGGGGCCCTTCTGGCCACGTTGTCTTCCGCACCAGCAGACGAGGAGACTGCCTTTTCAAAGCTTTTCGGGGACAGAGATCACTTATCATGATTTTCTTTGCCCACTCACGGTTGCCAGCAAAAACCCCCATCCCGGCACGATGCCGGGGAACGCCTACCCGGGAGAGGAAGGCCGTTTTGCAGAGGTCGCGCAAGGGAAGAATCCCGCTAGAAGCAAGCAGCAGAAAATGGTTCAGAAAGCAACTAACAGCGAAGCGTGGCTTGCTTTCCAGTTGCTGCAGAAGTCAACGAAAATCCCGCCTGCGACACCGAGCTACATAGTTCCGAATTGGGCACGTTTCTTTAGGATCAAAGCCGACAGGTCGATAGCAAACCCGACAGCCATTGCGGCTGATCGCTTGAACTGGGCTAAATTAGCGGCGAAGACCAATAAGGTGGGCAGGACCCATTGCGTCGAGCTTTCATTGCCTTTCTTCGTGACAGATGAAAAGATTGCGGAAGTCTCAGACTCATCCGCAGGATGGACAAAGCAGTCACACGGCACGTCTGTGACTGCCCTTCACGCAATACTGGAGGGTCATCAGTTGCTCCCTTCGGATCCTAGATACGGAGGGAATGTTAAGACGCATGCGGCTGGGGTATATTGTTTCCCATGTAGTGATAACCCCAATACTCACACCGCATATTCTGTTGCTGAGGAGACCTTTGGAGATGGTTTTTGGGTAACGGCTGAGATTGTTTTCTATGCCAAAAGACCAAGGGTCATCAAAGGATCGCCGACACAGTACGTGAGTGACCCAACGAGCGATGTGTTGTATGAGCTGCGACTATACCATTGGACCGCGGCACCACTGCACGTTGCAGATGCGTGGGCACATTTGCCGCATGCTGCCAAACAGAATGGTTGGACTCTGGAGCAGGACTTTGAGGTCGAGAGATGCCGAGATGAAGATCGGGCGGCGGCCACGGACAAAGTCCGGGAGGCGCAGATGGCCTGGGTTCCAAATCTGATACCATTTGACTGGCAAAGGGGACAAAGCCCATTCTTCGATAACGAGACTTTTGACAACATCTGGCCTCGGCTCCAAGAGAAGGGAGTCAGATTAACCAAGATTCATGCGATACACAGGAGCGAGGCCACGGAGGAGTCCGCGAGGCTGGTCGAACAAAAAAAATAAAAAATAAAAAAAGAGAGAGAGAGAGAGAGAGAGAGAGAGAGAGAGAGAGAGAGAGAGAGAGAGAGATGGCAGAGAAGGCTGCGGAAGCGAAACAGATGGAGCCGGCGGCTAAGCCGTCCGGCACCCAATTTTCGATCGAGACCAAGGATTTCCCGAACCTGGGACAGACTTTTGCGAACCGAGATAGGCCATATAAGGCGCCGCCCCCCGGGGCCGTGACTTGGTCCTCTACTCTCAGGGCCCCTCCTCCTCCTCCCAAGGAGGGATCGTCTGTTGGAGGACCGAGAGAGATCGCCCCCAGAAGGGCTCCACCGGCGATTCAAGCACCGACGCCGCCGCCGAGCGTGGCAACGCAGGGGAACGTTCCGCAGGCAAAAGAGATTATGCCCAAGAAAGCTCCGCCTCCGCCGCAATTCAGACCAGAATCACAGATGGTGGGTCCTCCGCCAGCGAAGATGCCTCGAGTTGAAGGAGATCTTGCGGCATCCCCGCCGACGCAGCCACCGGCAGAGCCGGGAGGCAAGGACACGGCTGGCAGCCAACCTTGGAAGCCAAGCACGCGTGATCCTCCCCCCGCTTTGACCGAGTTTATCGGAACCAATGTTTCCGACACTCCGCCGATCGATGAGAGCCGTCAGAGTGCTGAGCCCCGGGACCAGGCGCTCGGGAGACTCACAGCATGCCGAAGGCAGTGCTGCAAGAGATCAACCCGAAGAAGCGCAGAACCCCGTTGAAAGCGCACTGATGGCCGAGGCGAAAACGACCCCCGCCGAGGAGGCGGCCCCTGCCCGAGACGGAGACGAAAATACAACGGACATCCCAGGCGCAAGCCCCCCGACTCAGTCGGATGGGGATCATTCATCTGAGGACTCGCCAGTATTAGTCGGAGACGATGATATAACTATTATCATACAAGCCATAACGCACGTCTCGAATACACACTTCTCGCGCCCCAGAGCGCACAGTGTATTGAAAAATAAAAAACAGTTATTTTACAAGTGGCGTGGCTTCCGATCGAGAGCGCAAGAAATTGGACAGCCGGAGATTCCCGAGTTGACAAGATTCAGAATAAAAGTTGTCTCATTTATTGAAGCCGCGAAGTCTGTTTATCTGAGGTATGAACAGATTAACGAACATGGACCAAACACTTATTCCACGGCATGGAATGAATTTGCAGATGCTGTTGTCGAGCAGATGCAGAAAGCGGAACCAAATTTGGCCCGTGCCCCTATGGTGCCTGAGAGACCCAGGAGGCCTAGACGTGAAGAGGCAGGTGGTTTGGGAGCGAGCGTGACTAGAGTACCTACTCCTCCTCCCCCTCCGTCCGGCTCAGCCGCGACGGCTAATCTCCCGACCCCTCCGCTTGGCCCAACCAGAGTGGAGCGTGATGATCAGCTGGACACACATCAAGAACAGTCGTCTCCCACGGTGGTTCCGTCTCCAACGGTGGAACCACCGGATGAAGGGGACAACATATGTTCCTAAGAAATCAGCTACACACCCGGATGTCTCAGGCAATCGCGGGATCTCCGGGGCAGACGCTGAACCTGAGGATATTACAACCTTTCCATGCGAAAAGGACCCCGCGCTCATTGCTTCTATGGAAGACGAGACTTACCCTTTTGGTCCAGCATCTGAAAATATGTGCTGCAGAATGAGTCCGCCGCCTGCTCCTGATAAGAGACAGAGCGAGCCCTTGTCCATAGATCCTCGCGATGAGGATCCAGACGTCATTGCGGGGCATGCCGTCTCATCCAAGGGCAGACAGCTGTACCTTACGACAGAAGAACGCGGACTAGTCAGTCGGAGAACACCTGCACCGATGAAACTGAAGGTTCGCGACGCACATATGACTGGCCCCGCTCCGCCGCACATCGAAGCCATCCGCAACCAGACGGGGAACACGCTTCGGCGCATTGCTGAATTTGCGGAAGACCCGATTTTCGCATTGTTGAGCAGCCCCAGCCAAGCTGAAGGCACGTTTGAACAGGCAAAAGATTTCCTCTGAGCTGAATTTCATTCCGATGATGTCCCAGAAGGGTTTACTCCAGAGACCTTTGCGTGCCTTGAGCCGCTGGTAGTTGGGATTGACGACGGCGATAATCCGGCTGCATTGGGCAGTACGGACACGTGGAGTACCCAGAGCTGTCGAACGGATTTATTCGCTGGGAAAATATGCAAATTCGCTGTGTACCTCGCGAGGCATTGCTCTGACTACGCGAGATCGTCGGGTGGCTGGGTCCATGTTGGAGACCTGGTGCAGAAAATCGTAGATGACGGTTTTACTTTTCAATCATATGCTCTTGCTGCACACGGCTTAGCCGCGTTGCCGCCAGAGACAGTGGAATGTGTAGGGATATTTCCTACGGGTGGTGACAAGATTGTTGGAACCAGCGTTCACAATAAGGAGTGCCCATCGCACGATATCGTGTTCATGGAATGTGGACACGATATGAAAGAGAGGAGTGAAACCGCCATACTTATTTTCTATCGAGCATGCCAGGGGCATTCAATATCCGTTGCTTCCATTGAAAGGATGTATGTCCCATATGACCCTGGCCAAGTCAGGAGTCATGGATCTCTTCTTCATATCACGGACTTGCAGACATTTTTGGAGTCTACGGATGGAAGAGTCCGCTTTCCGAAGAGAGACTCGGGGCTCTGTCGTGAGGAAGACTATGATTTGCTGAGGCTGCTTCCGACGAAAAGGAGCCCAACTATGGCTGATCCTACTCGTATTCCTTCGTGGCTCAGCCAGCGGAGGTACGGAGAGCCTCTCCCTGCAAGGAGTTTTGTGCCCATGGGATGTGAGGCACTGGCAGGAGAACCGCCATCGGCGGGGACTTGGCCCGCAGACGACACCATCCACCTATGGGAACGACTTCCCAACCACCGCGAGTCCTGGGAGCTTGTTCTTGTTTTCACCGGCCGGGTGCTCACTCGCATCTCACACAGGGCTTGCCCAGACGGGGCCCTGGTGTCCCGAGAGGTGCCGAAATTCACCGACATTGACAAAGCCGTCTCTCTCGTTAGACAAGCGAACCAGATGCGTTGGTCGGTACTTTTCAATCGCGAGTGGACCTCGTACGAAGTGACTTTCGACAACGAGTCGATTATTGCTTGGATCCACACAGACGAGACTCTGTTGTTGGCTTGGAATCGTCAGCCACAGCTGTCACCCGAAGTACAGGAACGGGTTCTATCCGCCCCTTGGGAAGATGATGGAAGGTTCCTATGCTTCCGTTATCACTGGGTGAGAACGGGCTTTGAACATTGTCCGGTCTGCAGTTGTCGGATTAAATACAAGCACAGAGTCACACATGATTACATGTCTCGGACGTGGAATCATGAAATAACCCCGCGGTCCCTTGAGGCGCACGGACTTGTATTACAGGCGACAGATCAACACAATCTCCCCTGGGACCGTCCCCAATGGATCAAAATGTGCGGGGATAGACAACAGAGAGCTTCTGCGCTTGCAATGAAGAACATCAGCAGTAATCATCAGCAGGATCGAAAATGGGCGAATGGGGAATATGTTAAAATGGCGGCAGCAGGCCAGATATTCGGCAACAGCCTGCCAGGCAATTCCCCTGCTTGGCACCAACGAACGCCATGGCTCAGCCACCGGCGCGCCGCGGACCTTTCTTCCAGCATGTGAGGCCCTTGGTCAGAAGGTTTATAGGATGGCTTGAATACTCAGCCAGAAGGGTGAGAAGGCGGACCCCTGCGATAAATACCTGGTGGCCGCTGCTATGGAAGACGAATGTTGACCAATATGCTCGCCCAATATCTTGCCCAGCTCTGGCCGCCTTCGACTGGCCAGATGTACGGGGCGACTTAGTCGAGCCCGTGAGAGGCGGGGAGAGATGGCATAGCGACATGACTAGAACGAATGTCTTCGCCCCGACGCTTCAAACGATTGATGAAGCGGTGGCCTTGGGGACACCATGGTTGCCTGTGCAGAACGAAGACGTCGTGGAAGACGTAGGACAAAACCCTAGAGGGCAAAACCCTCGCGGACGGTTGCCAGTCGTCTGGGAGAACAATTTCCGGGCGAGGCCGACTCGCAGGTCTCAGTCTGTTGCAAGACGGATCAACGAATGTCGAGACCATCGCCTCACAGCACCAGCATTGCTACATGCCACCGGCGCAGCCGCGAGGGCAGGCGAACAATCACAGATGGGACTGGACTTCTCAGCAATCAGCGGGCCTAAAGCTGCGCTGATAACCGAAGGAGTGATCAACCTCGATCAGCTCGACGGATATGTATACAACCACTGCGAAGACCCTTCGGTAAAAGTAACTCTGTTCGGGGTAGAGGCTCGGGCGATTGCAGCTCAAAATGTCATCGAATACACAGGCATACGCCCGAGCGATCCCGGCAGGATGCTACTGCTAGGGGAAGTGGAACATGAGGTCCCACCAATTGTCAAGGACATAGTTGATGGAAATTGGTTGGCCTCCGTACAGCAAATGCAACTGGGTCTTCGGCCCATAAGAATGTTTGCGATCGTTCGCGAGACCATAAGCTCCTTCTTTTCGGAGGGATATTATATCAGTTACCCGGGGCGAATAATTCGCCCCGACGGAGCGAGCACGGACCTCGTTGCTAAGATGCGACGGAAAGATGAATATGCTCTTGACTGCCGCATTCGCGCCGCCGTTCAGACGGACGATATAATAGAGGAATGGGCCCGTAATCTGGGCAGGAAGGTGCAGACTGACGTCCGTTGCAAGGGTGCTCTGTTGCAAGAAGCCATTTCTTGGCTTCAGGACAAATATATTGATCCTGGGAAAGAGCTCCAGGATATAGACGCAGGACCGTTCCACACTGCATGCGGAATAGATAGTATCCCAGTAGCTACCGCTGCTAGGAGTTTGTTAAAATTTATGCGAGATCGTGAGAACAGACACGACAATCCACACCACGGCGGCGAAGCCGCTCCCGTGGGACCGATAAGGGCACAGGACGAGGTGGAAGCCAGACCACCAACAGCACCTCGACCGCTTAGACCCGACGTCTCAGACGTTCGAGCTTCCGATGACGCTGCCGAATTCCCGCGTTCAGTCGCCGGCTCAGCCGTGACGACGAGAGAGGAATACTCAAGGTATTCCAACGCTTGGGATCGGTCGGTGCACCGACGCGCGCGCGATGGGGCCATGGATGCGGGCCGCGGCGCTGCTGGCTACGACCCGTTCGTGTCCTACCCGCGCTGCGTGAACGATGTTCATGTCGGGCACTACGTCCACCGGGACCGGATCACGCGGTTGTCCGACGAGGTCTGGTGGACGCTGGGTCTGTGGCATGCACTGCCCACGCTCGAGCACGACGCTCACTTCCCGCCGAATAAGGGGAAGGCGTCCAAGAACAAGGAGAAGAGCTACAGTGCTGCAGATCATACTAGCAAAGGAAGGGGACGGCCCCGCTCGCCTCGCGGCGGAGACGGACAGACTGGAGGTTCGGCGCCGTCGAACCCGCCGCCCCCAGCGCCGCCCATGGAAGAGAACCCGTGGGATGAGCTGGGCTGAGATCCGCCCGCGTGACTTAGTCGCGGCAGGCGCATGCATGGAAGCTCTCATCCACGCGCGGCACGCGCGTTGGATGGGTAATCAACTTTACTGGTCGGCTAAGCCGGTCCAGCGGAGAGAGCTTATTCATGCGATGGCGGGAGTCGTCGGGCCCCTTCGGCCCTTGACCCCCTGGCAGCCACCGTTGAACCGTAAAAGTTTTTGGGGTTGGCTCCGGCGGTTGTGCATATGTATAGGCCAGGGGTGCCGTGGCCGGATGGGCTCTACGAGGCCCGCCGCGGGGGGAGTAAATATGCTCCTCTCCGCTTCATAATAATATCACTTATAAACAGACTTGCATGCTGCGCACTGTCTGACTTGAACTGCCGCTGCATACTGCAGCTGTTTGTTTACTCAAGCAAGCTTTCGTTTGCTTGCAGGAGAGAAAAGGAGCGCGCCAGCCCTCGGCCGTCGCCCGTCGTCGGTCGCAGGCCAGCCGGCCTCTCCCCTTCACATTCCTGATATAGTAAACTTGCTTACCGGATACTTGTCTGATCGATGGATGTCTCATCCCGCCCCCTCTCTCCCTGAGCAGAGTGAACATGAGATCTTGATTCCTTTGGCATCTCACCCCGATTCCCAGAGGAAAGACTCGCGAGGCCTGGCCGGAGGCGGCGGCCATCGGCGAGAATTCAGAAAGTCCAGAGAGCCGAAACAGGCCGAGAGCTAAAGTTTTCGGGGGGCCCTGAGGTTCAGGGTTCAGAGCCAGGAATCGCTAAGAGCAGAGAAACGCTGAGGGTCTAGGCCAGGGAAGTGCCGAGAGCTGATCGACCCCGATAGGCGTTCGTTGCTTTCTTCTGGAATCCTGGGCAAGACCCGACCGAGTTCGCCGTCGTGGTTCTTCTAGTCGTTCTGCAAACACAGTGTCGGCACCAATCCATCATATTTTGTCTAGCTTCCTCGCCTCCATCTCCGCGTCTAATCTGGACGCATTAATGCATTTTGTTTGATTCCCACTACCGGCGCGGCGGGACATCGCGATGTTAGGGGCCATCCATCGGACATTGCTTGGCGAGGGCCCTCGCCATTTCCAGCGTCTCTTCCGGCGGGATCTCTCGAGACCTCCACCCAGGGCCCCCCGTAGGCATGCCAATCATCTGGTTGACGTTTGTCCGTTTCGTTCGCGGGGTTTTCTGATTCGATCTGGTCTGGGTGGCGCGCGCGTTTATAAACTTTTGCCCGATTTTGTCGCGGCCGCCCGCAGCGTAGAGGAATCCCAACCTAGATTGACTGATCTCATCAAAGCTCGAGCGGCTGAAGGCCGTGCGGATTGGAGGGCCACAGTCTCCTGGCGCATCCCATTGGCTTCACATCCGCTTCGTGCGCGCAGAGATTGGCGCCCGCCGGCGCTTGGTCAGTAAATAGGTATCTGGCCTCTTGTCTCCTCATCCCATCTTCCTTCTTTTTCCCCCCTGCCCCCCCCTCTCTCCTTCCCCTCGCCTCCCCCCCTCCCTTCCTTCTTCCTCCTGCTGCCGTCGTTCGCGCCCCTTCTGCCCCCCCCCTTCTCCTCCACCCCCGCCCGCCTGGCATGGAGTGCCAAGTGCGCGCTTCGCGCGCTGCCGCTCTAGGGGTTTGGCCCTCCCCGCTCGCCTCCTCTTCTCTTTCTTCTCGTCGTGTGTCGTCTGCTATGGGGACACGAAACGCTGTGCTGGGCGTGGCGGACGCATGCGCCCCCCTCCACTGGGGCCTTCGGTGGAGCTCCCTATGGGGCCACGAAACGCCGTGCTGGGCGTGGCGGACGCATGCGCCCCCCCCGCTGGGGCCTTCGGTGGAGCTCCCTATGGGCCCACGAAATGCTGTGCTGGGTGTGGCGGACGCATGCGCCCCCCCCACTGGGACCTTCGGTGGAGCTCCCTGTGGGGCCACGAAACGCCGTGCTGGGCGTGGCGGACGCACGCGCCCCCCTCCACAGGGGCCTTCGGTGGAGCTCCCTATGGGGCCACGAAACGCAGTGCTGGGTGTGGCGGACGCATGCGCCCCCCCCCCCCAACCCCCCACACTGTGACCTTCGGTGAAGCTCCCTGTGGGGCCACGAAACGCTGTGCTGGGCGTGGCGGACGCATGCGCCCCCCCCCCACTCGGGTTTTCGGTGGAGCTCCCTATGGGACCACGAAACGTTGTGCTGGGTGTTGCGGACGCACGCGCCCCCCTCCACTGGGGCCTTCGGGGGAGTTCCCTATGGAGCAACGAAGCGCCGCGCTGGGAATGGCGGACGCATGCGCCCCCCCCCCCCATTGGGATCTTCGGTGGGGCTCTCTATGGGGCCACGAAACGTTGTGCTGGGTGTGGCGGACGCATGCGCCCCTTCATTTGGGCTTTCGGTGGAGCTCCGCCCGCATGGCGGCCCCGCATTTTGGCGCAACCCTCACACGGCTCGTGGCGTCATAGGGAGTTCCACCGAAGGCCCCAGTGGCACGGCCCGCATGGCGGCCCCGCATTTTGGCCCGCCGTGGCCCCAGGGAGTTCCACCGAAGGCCCCAGTGACAGGGCCCGCATGGCGGCCCCGCATTTTGGCGCACCTCTCACACGGTTCGTGGCCCCATAGGGAGTTCAACCGAAGGCCCCAGTAGGAGGGCGTGCATGGCGGCCCCGCATTTTGGCACGCCCCTCACACGGGCCGTGGCCCCATAGAGAGAGCTCCACCGAAGACCCCAGTCAGGGTCCGCATGGCGGCCCCGCATTTTGGCGCACCCTTCACACGGCTCGTGGCGTCATAGGGATCTCCACCAAAGGCCCCGATGGCAGGGTCCGTATAGCGGTCCCACGCCATGTTGGCGCACCCTTCACACGGCTCGTGGCTCCATAGGGAGCTCCACCGAAGGCCCCAGTGTATGTTGTATATATGTTTTTTATATGTTTATATGTTTATATATATACACATATATATATATATATACATACACACATATATATATATATATACATACATATATATATATATATATATATATATATATATATATGTATACATACATATATATATACATACATATATACATACATATATATATATGTATGTATATATATATAATTTAGTAAATTATTTCGGAGGATGGCGTTTTTTTGAAAGAAATGTTTTGCGCTGATTCCCTTCATGGGTGCATTATTCTCAAACACGTGAGCTGAAGATGTCATTCTCGCGCAATCATCTCAAATTTTTCGGTATACGCATGCTGTTTCATGTTTCGTCAAGTTCTCCTCTGATTTAACCTGTCGGGTTTTTTAGAGCGAGCGCTGGGGCGTGCCGCTTATGGCAGTTTGGTGTTCAATTTTGTTTGTGCTGCCATGTTAAACCGCTTTACGTATCCCCACCACTTTTTCGTTGCCGCCCGCCGCCTGATCACGGCCCCGCGCGCGCCCGCAGTTCGACCGGGCTTCCGCCTGCGACCCCCCCCAAAAAAAAACGACCAGACTGTCCAGAGACGACGCCCAGGCGAAGAGGCTCGCCATGGGAGTTTTCAGCGTCTTGGGTGTAGTCTTTCGGAAGCCAGCCTTTCGATCAGTTGGGTGCTTCTGGGGTGCGTTAGCCTCTTGCGGCGGAATTATTTTTTTTTACAAAAAAAAAACTCCACACTGAAATTAATTCGAAATCGTCAGGCCTTTCTCTTTGTTGAGACCTGAATTGAGTCTGTCATTCGAGCTAGGTTCGTGCATAAGTTATTCATATGTATTGCGTAATTTTAAGAGAACCTTCCCGACGTTTCTACGATTTCAGATTATAACAGAACTACAGAGAGCTGGCACGCACAGGCATTCATCCAGAACCAGTGACAATTTCTTAATTGCGAGGTTTGAATTCTACTTGTTACCCGAGTTCGTGCACAAAACAAATTGCATTGGACCGATATGTTTTTGTTTTTCTAATTGGTCGTGTTTTATTGTCGTTATTGTTTGCCTTCGTTTGCTCGTTTCTGTTTTCAAGCCGCCGCGCGTGAAGCGCGCGACCGCGCGTTATGGCGACTGCCCCGGCAATGATGGTTTTGAGTCAATATCCAGAATAGTTTCGCGATTCTAGATCGGGCAGCAGACGAAGTTGAGAGGTCTGGATTCAACAGATAAATGCGACTGATGATTCTGAATCGGTTTCTGTAAGTCTGTAGTTATTCTATAGTTCGAGTTAAATACACAAAAACCAAGAGTGTCTGTCAGGTTTTTTGTTTCCAAATTTAAACACTAGCAATCGCATGTTTAAACACTACATTATCTGAGAAGAATTCCGATCGAGACGCTATCACCGTTAAACGCGGCAGATAATCACTTCGAAAATACACACAAATCAAAGTTTAGCACGAAATAAATGCAGGATGACATATCATGGAAATACGACAAGAGATCCGCGACAAAACCGAAGTTCACCGTTCTCTGCCGGCACTGAGTTGACATTTTTATTTTCTTCATTTTTTAACAAGCCTGCAAATCAAGAATCTCATCAGTTTCAAAAAAACGTCGGACGCAAGGCTGCTATTTTCGGTGGATGTTTTTCAAGGAGTAAATAGATTACGGTTGCAGCAAAAGGGGAGAAGAACGTTGCAACGGCTGGTGTTCAGAATGTTTTTGTTCAGCGCGCATATGCGATCCTCGTGCCGAAGTGCAAGCAATGTTGGCAAAATAAGGAAGCGTCCCGTCCAAAGAAGTCATTGCGAATGAATAAGAACACAGGCACGCCGAGTAAAGATGTTCTGCCGGTCGGGTGGAGCCATCTTCGGCTGACGCAGATGTTTCTGTCACTCGTGTCGCCGCGGTTGCAGATTTTCCAGAGTTTCCGCTTGCAGTGGAGGATTGCGCCAACATATTTTCCAGATTGTTTTAATTCGCATTGTAACCGAATTCGTTTGAAGGCAGCGTTGTTCGAAAGATTGGTGGAGGTGGGAAGGCATTTTTTTCGCGAATTCGTATTCTGATCGCTGCTGGTGAGACAAGTCTTTAACGCGTTCACACAGCTCAAACGCGATTCTGTTGCAGGGCCTGGAGTGTCTACATTTTTGTCGCTGATTTGCCTCCCTCGCTTTGCCGTTGCTATTTAGATTAGGTCTATTTTTTGCATGGGCAGATGGCCGGAGCTTTGGCGCTTGCATCATGTCTGTCCCCTCCAGAAGCGCAGGTCTTTACACGAATTATCGTGAAATTATGTTTTTTCAGTTGTCCAAGTGCGCAAAACGTATTTTTTCCCTTTGTAGTCTCCTCGGCCCCGCCCCTTGCGCGTTGGTTCTTCAAGTGAATTCGGACCCGCTGGAGGCCCGGAAGGCCCGCATTACAGTTGGCAGTGCTTTCTCGCGTCTCATTAGCATGACCAACATGGCGTTTGAAGGGACCGTTTTGGCCCGTCTTTTTGGAACATATTTTTCGGTGATGCAAGCGAAGCATCTGCCAGATTACACTTTCAAGAAGTTGTTAATGCCGACGATCTCAACGGTTTCCGTTTTTTCCTCCCCTCCTCTTCTGACGACGAGATTTTTGCCACAATTGGGCAGTGTCAGTCGTGTGTACACGAATGCGGCCGCGCCAACGCTGTTGTGTTCGAAGTTCGAAGGAGAGCATTATTTCACGTGGCCGCTTTCTGGTGGCAATTTTAAAATTCTCGGTGTATATTTTCATTGCCATGTTAGATGCGGTATCTGAGTGTGGGCACAAATGTGGTTGACGACTTCAGGCCTTGCTTCGCTCGCGGCGCTACCACACTGTCGCCGAGCTTGTTATCTTTATATAAAGGCATATTCTTTCCTTCATAGAATACCGCACGCCAGCCTTCTCACACGCTTCGAATTATTGCCGCTTGACCGTGTCCAGACGGGTTTTTTTTTACGAACCCTGGGCATAACTGAGTACGAAGCTTTTTGCGCAACTTTAATCTTGTCGCCCTTTCTGCCCGCAGAGATATAGCCAAGTTGGCCTTGTTCACCGCACTGTACTTGGTTTCAGCCCTCCGTGCTTCGGTGCTTTTTTCTCTGTTGAGTCCTCCCCTCTTCATCCCCGCTCCCCTCGTCGCCACTTCCGTCACTTGCGAGACCCGTGTTCTCTCCGTGCCCCGGACTACCTTGTGCGTTCCGCATTGGGTGGCACGAGAGTGTACAACCTTGTTCCTGACTCAATCATCTCCGCTGACAATGTCAAATTGTTTCAGCGCCTTCTCTGCAAATTGCTTCGTGTCGATTCCGCCGCATGGTCGTCTTGGCCAGAGCCTTTCAGTTGGCGTGTGCCGATGGCTTCGCACAGCCTTCGTAAGTGTTTTTCTTGGCAGCCCGATGAATGAGTTGATTCCTCTCCTTTTTCTCCGTTCGCCTTTGTCTCTTCCCCTTCTCTTCCTCTCGTCCCGTCCTCTTCTTCTCGTCTTCTTCCCGCTCCCCCTCTCTGCTTGCTGCTGTCGCTGCTGTCGTCCGCCGCCCTCCGCCTCTCCCTGGCTCCCTCCCCCCGTGCGGGTTCTGAGCGGTGCTCGGTCCGCAGGCGTTTTCTCGCCGGGCGCGTCCGGCGCTTCTCGCTCCTTCTCCTCCTCGCTGTCCTCCTGCCTGCTTGCCTGCCCCTCCTTCCCCTTCCCTCCCTCCCTCGTTTGTTTCTGTCTTTGTTTTCTTCTTTCGTTTTCCCCGTCTTCCCTCCAGCAGCGCGCCGCCCGCCGGCCTGCTTCGCTGGCTCCGGCGGCCGCCGCCCCGCCATTTATCTTGTCTTGTTCCTGAATTTTAATGTTGGAATTGCCGAATGGTGCCGTGGTGCACTGCAGAGGTCCGATAGAACAAAAAAAGTGGCGGTTCCGGGACCAGCCCTGCGGGTGGCAGTCTCGGACCGGGCGCAGGTGCTGCCCGCCCGGGAGCCGGCGCGACCCCGGCCCGCCCCGGCAGTTGAGGCCACGCCAAAAGAACCGAGCCCTCCATCGCTGAATTCTTTAGATTCCGAGAAGCTGAATGTCTTGATAACCAATATGCGGACGAACGCGTTCATTCAGAATTCGCAGATCAAGATGACGAAGGCGGCCAAGGCGGCCATCATGGAGTTTGAGAATAAGCTTCGTAAAGGATGGAAAACCGGTATTTCAGAGGCTGTCGACCCCGTGAAGGATGAAATGGCAGATTTGCGTAGTACGGTAGAATGGTTGCAATTTTCAAGTGGTTCGTCTAATTCTCAGCTTGACAAAGAAACACTCAACATGTTGAACTCTTTCGATCCTGCTTTGCGCCGGGCGGCGTTCATTGGATTCAAAGTCGATGTTTCGGAGAGCAAGCGTATTCCTGACATGAAGCGTTGGATTGATTCCATTGGTAATTGTGGCGATATCAAATCGGTCATTTCTACAATGGCCCACGGAACAATGATAAATTATTTGTTGCATCTTACGAGAATTTCACAGTGACGTAGTCGCCCAGAATTCTTTCAGTCTGCGAAGGATAAGCAATTTGAGATGTGTTCAGGGGAAAACGTGAAGGTCAAAATGGCAGTGACCAAGATTTTTTTGAGCAGAAATTGGGCGTTGCGGAAGGCTGAGGAACTGATCAAGGCTGATAGTAGGACCGGTAGTCAATCAGTGAAAGCAGGTTGGATCGTGACGCTCACGGCTGTGGTGTTTTAGCGTTCGTCCGGGATGATCTTGTACGTTTATTTTCTTTTCTACCTCCTTCCAGAGGTGCAGAAATCGTTTGGTGCATATTTCATTCTTCTGTAGGTTCCGTTTTGATTGCGGCGTCGCATCGTCGACCTCATTACGGAGAGACCGATTCGATAAACGCATTCGTTGCGGAGTGGAGCTCCTATTCTAGTGCTGTAGTTGGTACAATGGTAATTGGAGATCTCAATTTGCACCAGATCCCGTGATTGCGTTTCTCTCGAATAACTTCGCCTGAGGGGCTTGCAATGCAGAGGTGGCGTGCGTTGCATGGATTCGTGGAGCGAGTCAAACAGCCTTCCCGAGGCCCCAATCTTTTGGATTTAGTTTTAACGGATTCGAAGGATAACGCATGTTGTGCAGTTTTGCCGGAACTCGCAGATCATAGGGTAGCGATGTTTGTTTTTTTTTTTCTCTCTCTCTCTCTCTCTCTCTCTCTCTCTCTCTCTCTCTCTCTCTGTCTCTCTCTCTCTCTCTCTCTCTCTCTCTCTCTCTCTCTCTCTCTCTCTCTCTCTCTCTCTCTCTCTCTCTCTCTCTCTCTCTCTCTCTCTCTCTCTCTCTCTCTCTCTCTCTCTCTCTCTCTCTCTCTCTCTCTCTCTCTCTCTCTCTCTCTCTCTCTCTCTCTCTCTCTCTCTCTCTCTCTCTCTCTCTCTCTCTCTCTCTCTCTCTCTCTCTCTCTCTCTCTCTCTCTCTTTTCCACCCCTTTCTCTCGAAGATCGCGGCAGTGTTGGAAATATTCCGAGGCGAATTGGCGTGGCTTGCGTTCTTTTTTACGTTCGACTGATTGGAGTGCTCTCAGCCTTCTCCCCGCAGATGATGCCGCAGCGCGCTTCACTGATATTTTAATGCAGTCTATGCGAATGTTCATTCCGAGCATGACGATGCAAAATCGTTCGAGCCATTCCTGGTTGACGCCAGAGTGCGTAGAGTGTATTCGTCAGAAAGCGGCCGCTGCCGGTGGCGATGCTTTTCCTTCAGCCGCTCGTGCGCGCACTTCCGCGCTGCTTACGGCACATCGCGCTTTTGTTGAGAGAACACGTCGTAGATTGAAGTCTTTGCGGCCAGGCTCCAAAGGTTCGTGGAATATTTCTCGCGAGCTGATGTCTAAAGTTTCAAAGGGCAGTTGTCCACCATTTCGTCGTGAGAACGGCTCGTGGAGCGCAGCCGCCGCGGAAAAAGCGAACTTTTCGCTTCGACCTTTCGTTCCGAATGGAGTGTTCCGGATATGCAGCTCAATGCCTACTCCTTCCTTCCTGCTTTTGTGGTTCCCTCTCCCTCTCTCCCTCCTCTCCGCCTTCGGCGTGCGAAACACGTTCTGTCGGATCTTCGTGCCGATAGTGGCACTGGTCCAGATTTGAGCGCGCGTTTTAAACAAATGCGCAGACGAGCTTGCCTTGCCTCTCATTATTTGAACCCGGCTAATTTTGAGAACAGGCGTCTGGCCTAGCATATGGAAATTGCATTGGATTCATCCTTTGTTCAAAAGCCGTTCTCAGCACGACCCGGATAATTGCCGCGGCCTGCAGCTCACAGCGCAGATTTCCAAAGCAGCAGAGCGACTAATTGCAGAACTCTTTTCCCCGCATCTTCTCCGGACCGTGGGTCGCGGAGAATTTCAATTTGCTTACGCGCCTGGCAGGGGAGCTCGTGATGCCATCTGTCATTTCCTCTTAGAGTGGTTTCTTGCGTTCTTCGCAGCGCATCCGCATTGCAGTATATTGTTCGGATGTTTCAGGCGCCTCTGATAAGGTCTCTTCTCAACGCTTGCTGCAAAAACTTGAGCGCGCAGGAGTCCACCCGCGAATCCCTGCGGTTCTCGCGAGCTGGCTTGACGGCCGTCGTGCGCAGGTCGTCGCTGGAGGCGCGCTTTCGCTTGCCTTCCCCCTGGCCGACATGGTGTTTCAAGGCGCTGCGTTTGGACCTGGCCTGTGGAATGTATTCTACGCGGACTCGCACCAAGCTATCTCGAAAACAGGTTTTCGTGAGGTCGCTTACGGAGACGATCTGAATTCCTTTAAGTTTCTAGACAGCAGCGTATCTAATCACGACGCCTTTGCAGCCATGCGGCTCTGTCAGGCCGAGCTCCACTCGCGGGGGCAAGCTAACGGAGTTAGTTTTGATCCGAGCAAAGAAAGCATGCACATGTTATCTCCGACTCAACCCGAGGGGGATTCGTTTCGAATTCTGGGTGCTGTCTTTGAGTGTAAACTTTAATGCAAGAGACAATCGACGAGTGCGCTCGCGAAGCCGGGTGGCGTTCATTTTCCATGTTGCACAGTCGCCGATACTTTACCATACGTGTGCTTATTATGTTATATAAAAGCCACGTTGTCTTGCATCGAATACCGCACCCCGGCCATTTCGCACGCGTCTACCAGTGCATGGCACCAAGTAGATGCTGTACAACATCGTTTTCTCCATGCTGTAAGTTGAACTGACGAAGACGCGCTTCTTCGGTTCAATTTGGCCCCCCTTGCTCTCCGGAGGGACATTGCTATTCTTGGTGTTCTTCATCGTTCCGTTCTCGGGTTGGGTCCTTCGCCGCTCTCTGCCTTCTCCTCTCTTGCCCCCGCCCCCTCCCTTCATCGCCCCACCCGGTCTAGAGGGGCCAGACGTCGTGACCGCATTCTTCGTGGCACTTGCCATGCTCGTTCGCCCGACTATGCGTTGCGATCTCCGCTCGGAGCTATCCGGTTGCACAACATCCCCCCGCAGGCTATCATTGAGGCCAATTCTGTGCAAGACTTTCATTCTCGCCTCCAAGCTTTTGTCGTGCATTGCGTTCGGCAGAGTGTGCCTGCATGGCGCAGTATTTTAAGTTGGAGACAGCCGTTCGCTTTCCACCCGCTCCTCTCGTTCGCTGACTGGAGCTTGGCCTGGTGATTCCCCCTTCCGCCCCCTTCCCCTCCTCTCCCCCCTCCGCTCTTCCTGTTCGTTTTTTTCGCATGGCGTCCCTCGTCGCCAGGCGGCCGTTTGCCGCTTGCCCGGAGGTCTGATTTGGTAAGAGAGATTGCGTGTCCGAGGCTGATAAAAAATAATAACAAAGAAAGTGTTTCAGGAGAGTTTACCAGAGTTCTTCCGTGGGGCTTAGAGTTTTGCAGAGGAGTTTTTTTAGCATCTTATGAGCCATCGTTTCAGTATAAGCTGAATCACGTGCGCGTGTTCTGTTCACGTGAGTGTTTTTTTTGCCATTAGATGTTCGACGTTCGTTGGTTCTTTTTATGTGTAATTTGTTGTTATTGATTATTGTCTTGCTCTTCTTGTCTCATTTGTTCCGTCGTGTTCTCCCTGTTTTGTTTTGCTTTCTTTTTTCTTGTTGCCGTGGTCGTCCATCCTCTTTGTTTCCTTGGCTCTATTCCCTGTTGCTCGGTCGGCAGGCGTTTTCTCGCTTGGCGAGTCCAGCGTTTTTTGTTGTTTCTCATTTTATGTTGCTTGTTTGCCTTCCTCCTTCTACCCGTTTGTCTTTATTTTTATTCGCGTTTTCTCCGTCCGTTCTCCGGCAGTCCGCGCGCTGGGCTGCTGAGAGTCCGGCGGCCGCCGCGCTGCCATTTATTGTGTTTTGTTTCCTGCTTATAGTGTTTCCATGCCGAATAGTGGCGTGGGTTTTATAGAGGTCGGAAAGAGAAAAACAAAGTGCGGCGTTTCGGTGCCCCACTGCATTGTTCCGCGCTTCCGCGCAGAATCATGCAGTTTTTTGGGTGTTATCATTCCACCATCAGGCTTCTAATCTACAGAGATGATTATATATTTATTTTATCTCCCTTTCCTCTTTTCCTTCATGAGTCCATTCAAATGAAACCTGGCTGGTTCAAGGCTGTTCTGACTGAAGGTTGCTCTGGTTTTTCGCCCTGACCCGTGAGATTCACGAGTGTTTTCTGTGAGTTCCTGCAGAAGCATATTGCCGTCGTTCACAGTCTAGTTCGCTTTGCAAGCCGAGCAAGCGGGCGTTGCCCCCGGTTTTCCGGGCGCTGGCGGCGTTTCCGTTTATGTTCTGGTTCGTTTGTCTTAGCGTGCAGAAGTGAAGAGCATGATTCGTTCGCCGGCCGGTCTCCCGACCGAAATCCCGTTCCGGCGACAGTTGGCAGGGCGACCAGAAGGCGCAGTTTTTGCTCCCACAGTTGCTTTTCCAAGCGGTGGGGGCGGCATGCGAGTGCCGCTCCGGCATCTCCTGCCGCGGCTGTTCTGGCCGGCGGTGCTCCTGCAAGCGTCTCGCCCCGATGCAGCACCTGGGGCCGGCCGTTCTGGACGCAGCCCCACTGAGCCATTGATTGATTCAAAGAAACTGGACAGAAATTTTGCCAGAACCTCCAGTTGGCCACGAAAGCAGAAGTACAATCTAGCCAGGTGGAGATCACGAAGGCAACCAAAAATTATGTCGAAGATATTGTAATCGTATTCAGTCTGACCTTCAAGAGAAACGCGGCCGTGTTCAAACATTGGAGACTCCTGGTTCTTCCACGCCGGGTCTTAAGGAACAGCTTAATTTATCGAAAGCTATGGATCCAGCCGAGAGACAGATTGCTTTCGCGGGTTTCACCACAAGCGGTTTGAGCCAGAGAGTGGCATACATTAGTGATTTGATCAAGTTCATTGACAACCAGATTTCCTTTCATGTCGGACATTTCTACACCGGACCACGGAGCGCACAAGTCGTATCGAATGCTTCATGTGGCCATTTCTATTCAGATTATGCTGCAGTTTTCTTTCTGAGAAGTGTTGGGGGTAAAGGCAAAACGTTTCCGACTGCGACCGGTGGTATTATGTTTCTGGAGCCAGCAAAGACGAAGGCATATGCTTTTCGTGATTGGGCTTTTCGAAATGGTTTCACCGGCGAGTTTGCGCGCTTCCGGTTGCCGTAGGAAGCATGGGGTCGCTTGTTCACAGTCTCTTTTCTCGCCCTTTACTCCCGCCTGTTCTGCTGCCCCTCGCGCTGTGAGTTGTGTGCTGCCCCCTTTGCGTCGATTCCGGAGGCGCGGTCCTCGTTCTAGTTCTTCATTTGTTTCGCGTTTCACTGAGCATCGTTTAAGACCGAGTGCATGAGGCGGTCTTTTCGAATTCTCTTACCCCCGAAATTTCGAACAGCCTTAGGCCGGAATTTTCGAACCGCCTTAGGCCGGAAGTCTCAGACCGCTTTAGGCCGGAAGTTTCGAACCGCCTTACTTTTGAATTTCAGGTGCGTCTTTTGCCTCCGTTCCGCCCCTTTTTCTCCCAGCCAAGTTTGCGCGAATTTTTTGATCCCCATCGGTAGTCTTCTGCTCCGGACGGTGGCTGTGGCAACTCCCAGTTTTCGCCGTCCGCTGATGTTTCTGATCTCACCATGTTTTACATCAGTTTGAGACCTTCCAATGCTCATTCTGGCGAACTCTCTGCTCGTCTGTCCCTTCTTTTGTCTTCCTCATTTAGTTTGCATTGTTGAAACTTGGTTCGACGCTTCCATTTGCACTCCGTCGCTAACCGGATACAGAATTCTCGCGCGGTGCGATAGCAGTCAGCAAGCAGGAGGTGTTGCCACTTTTGCGCTGGACTCCATCATTTATGTGTGTGCTCTTTTGCCTAATTCTCCTTCGGCCGAGCTTTGTTGGATTTTAGTGCATTGTGTTTTTGGCCCAGTGGTCACTGGCTGCATTTATCGCCACCCTTGTTACAGGGAAGTTGATTTCTCATCTGCTTCAGCTTCTTAATCTAATACTTTGTATGACCAGTGCGTTGGTCGCATTTTGCTTGGAGATTTTAATGTGCATCACCTTCACTGGCTGCGTTTCAGCCATTCTGCAACGCCGGAGGGAACCTTTTTGTATAATTGGTCAAGCGAACACGGTTTATCCCAGTGAGTGCGGTCTCCAACTCGTGGCGCCTATCCCCTTGATATAGTTTTTACTGATTTGCCAAACCTTTTGACTGTCGAAGTAGTATCTGAAATTGCGGACCATCGTGGCTTGTCGATTAGTTGTTCTTCCCCGCCCCTCCCCTTGGAATCCCTCTCCCGAGAAGTTTGGCACTGCGGCAGCGCAGCTGGTCTTCCTTGAAGCGTTCCATTGCACAGCGTGATTGGAGATGGATTTCTCAGCTGTCAGTAGACGATGCAACGCGACGTTTCAATGTTGCGATTTTAGTTTCAATGCGTCAGTTTTTACCCCGCTCATTTGTTTCGTTCCGCCCTTCCCATATTTGGCTGACAGAGGAATGTGCGCGTTTAGTTCGAGAGAAAGTTGACGGTGGTGGAACTGAGTTTTATCCAGCTGCTTGCCGTCGTTGCAGCGATGGTCTGCTTGCTGCCCACCAGGCTCACGTCGTGCGCACCCGGGCGAAACTCAGACGATTGCGCCGCGGAAGCAAGCAATGGTGGAAAGTTTCCGATTCCTTGCTGAGTCGTTCCCCTTGTTCTAGCGGATCTCTTTTGCAACGTTCCAACGGAGCTTGGGCTATCAGCAGCGCCGAGAAAGCGGAGCTCCTTGCCGCGAGTTTTTCAAGTAAGTGGAGCTTGCCGCCGGCAGAGGTCAATGAATCCACAGTTTTTTCTTCGCGGTTAATTGAGGGAGACGATGCTTGATTCTTGCGTGTCCGGCTGCGCTGTGCTCGCGCTGTTCTGTCTGACTTACGAAGCGACAGTTCCACTGGTCCAGACCTCCCCCCCTCCCGTGTTTTAAGAGCCTGCGGCCGCGAGTTAGCTTTGCCTTTCTGTCTTTTAGTGCGACAAATAGTTGGTCAGGCGCAGTGGCCCTCTCGTTAGTGTGAGCACTGGATTTTCCCGCTCCACAAGCGCCGGGCGCTTTCCGACGCGGATAATTATCGTGGACCCCACCTCGCTTCGCAGCTCTCGAAGGCGGCAGAGAGGCTGGTTCGTGATCTGTTTGTTCCACGTCTGGAACGTCTCGGCGCCTATGGGCCGGCGCATTTTGCGTGCAGACAGGAGCGCGGGGCTCGCGATGCAGTTTTTTATTCCCCATATCCTAAGATGGGGTTATTGTTATTACTTGGACGCCTCCTACTCCCTCTCCCTCCTCCTCCTCTTTCCTCCTCCCCTCCCCCTCTTTCCTCATACTCAAACCTACTCATACTCAGACTTACTCATACTCAGACTTACTCATACTCAGGCCTACTCATACTCAGACTTACTCACGCTCAGACATATTCATACACAGACTTACTCATACACAGACTCACTGACACCCAGACGTACTCATACACAGACTTACTCATACCCAAACTTACTCATACACAGTATTACTCATACTCAGGCTTACTCATTCCCAGACGTACACATACACAGACTTTCTCATACACAGACCTACTCATACCCAGACTTACTCATACACAGACTTACTCATACACAGACTTACTCATACTCAGGCATACTCATACTCAGACCTGCTCATACTCAGACTCACTCAACACACATCAGATTTGGAGGATGTCTCCAGCGGGGCGCTGGTTTCAGCACCCCTAAGGGGGGCCGCCAGGGGTGTTTGCACGGGCTCGTTCGCGGCCATTTTGTGGGGATGTCTCAGGCGGTTTGCTTGTTTCTGGGCCCAACATCCTTCGCTTGGAGATCAGATTGTGAGGATGTCTCAGGCGGGGCGCTGGTTTCAGCACCCCTAAGGGGAGCCGCCAGGGGTGTTTGCACGGGCTCGTTCGCGGCCATTTTGTGGGGATGTCTCAGGCGGTTTGCTTGTTTCTGGGCTCAACATCCTTCGCTTGGAGAGCAGATTGTGAGGATGTCTCAGGCGGGGCGCTGGTTTCAGCACCCCTAAGGGGAGCCGCCAGGGGTGGTTGCACGGGCTCGTTCGCGGCCATTTTGTGGGGATGTCTCAGGCGGTTTGCTTGTTTCTGGGCCCAACATCCTTCGCTTTCGCTTGAAGCAGTTCAGCACCCCTAAGGGGAGCCGCCAGGGGTGGTTGCACGGGCTCGTTCGCGGCCATTTTGTGGGGATGTCTCCGGCGGTTTGCTTGTTTCCGGGCCCAACATCCTTCGCTTGGAGAGCAGATTGTGAGGATGTCTCAGGCGGGGCGCTGGTTTCAGCACCCCTAAGGGGAGCCGCCAGGGGTGGTTGCACGGGCTCGTTCGCGGCCATTTTGTGGGGATGTCTCAGGCGGTTTGCTTGTTTCTGGGCCCAACATCCTTCGCTTGGAGAGCAGATTGTGAGGATGTCTCAGGCGGGGCGCTGGTTTCAGCACCCCTAAGGGGAGCCGCCAGGGGTGGTTGCACGGGCTCGTTCGCGGCCATTTTGTGGGGATGTCTCGGCGGTTTGCCTGTTTCGGGCTCAACATCCTTCGCTTGGAGAGCAGATTGTGAGGATGTCTCAGGCGGGGCGCTGGTTTCAGCACCCCTAAGGGAGCCGCCAGGGGTGGTTGCACGGGCTCGTTCGCGGCCATTTTGTGGGGATGTCTCAGGCGGTTTGCTTGTTTCTGGGCTCAACATCCTTCGCTTGGAGAGCAGATTGTGAGGATGTCTCAGCGGGGCGCTGGTTTCAGCACCCCTATGGGGAGCCGCCAGGGGTGGTTGCACGGGCACGTTCGCAGCCATATTGTGGGGGTGTCTCAGGCGGTTCGCTTGTTTCTGGGCTCAACAGGGAGGGAAATGACAGGAACGAGGATGAGGAGGAGGAACAGGAGGAGGAGGAGGAGGCGGGGGATCGCGAGGAAGGGCATGGGGGTGCGGAGGGGGAGGGGGAGCAGGAGGATGAGGAGGAGGCGCAGGAGCAGGAGAAGTGAGGGGGCGGAGGAACAGGAGGAGGAGGAGGAGGAGGAGGAGGGCGCTTTGCTTGAAGGTTTTTGACGCGAGCAGAACTTTTGTTCCGAAGTCCAGGACATATATATATATATATATATATATAGGGGGTGACTGCGAGTGGGGGGGGGGGGGGCGGCGGTGGTTGTGCGCGGGGATCGTTGGAAATGCTCACCGTGGCACTATCATCCAACATGACATGCACTTATGGCCTTGTGTGGCTAAACGCTCGTCTTACATATCCCACTGCCAACTATCCTACAACATATGCACACGTGGGAAGCTCCAAAGCTACCACGGGCTGCAAAGGGGAAGGCCTGGCAGCTGAGGAGGGGGGATGAAGAGAAAGAGGCTCGCATTCAACCATGCTCAAAGCTCACTCTGACTCATGCGCAATTATTCGCATTAGGGGTCACTCGTCTTCGTCGGCCCTGTCGCCCACGTGGACGCGCTAGTGTAGTCGACCGCCCATGAACAGACGCTCACCACGGCATGACATAAAACACGAGATGCACATATGGGGAGCTCCACGCAGTGAGTAATTTTCTTTTGTCTTGGCTTCACTCCTTCTCTCTCGGCCTCCGCGTTATCCTCTATTGTTCTGATGTGCCTGGAGCTTTCGACCGCGTCCCCGCTGACATTCTTTGCGCGAAGCTCGCCTCTGCTGGAGTGGCGCCGCGCCTTGTCTCTCTTCTTGCAAGTTGGCTCCGGCAGAGAAGGGCGCGCGTCGTCGTCGGTGGCCAACTGTCCCGTCCGATCACTATGGGAGACATGGTGTACCAGGGGGCAATTTTCGGACCGCCTCTGTGGAACACTTTTTTCGCAGACTCTTGCATGGCAACTCGGGCCGAGGCCTTCGAATAAGTTATTTGTGCTGATGATTTAAATGCATGGCGTTCTCTGGCTGCAGATGTAGCCGACGAGCGTTGTCTAGCAATTATTCGTCAATGTCGCTTCGCTCCACGCTTGGGGCCGCGCAAACCGCGTGCAGTTTGACGCGCGCAAGGAAAGCCTGCACGCGCTTTCTCGCGCGCGTCCTGTCGGCGATCATGTCCAGATCTTGGGCATTCTTTTCGACCCAAAACTTATTGTGCACAGCGCCGTGGACGACTGCGTTTCCGCTTGTTCGTGGAAAGTGTTCAGGCTAATCCGCACTCGGAGGTTCCGCGCAGATGCTGAGCTCATTGGTCTCTTCAAAGCTCACATCTTGTCGTGCATTGAATATAGCACGGCTGCTGTCTACCGCGCCTCTTCTTCTATCCTCTCTCCTTTGGACGCGGTTCTAATTAGATTTTCACGTAGTTTGAATATTTCGAGCACGGGCGCTTTGTTCCACTTTAACCTTGCCCCTCGCTCGACGCGCCGGGACATTCGTATTCTTGGGGTCATTCACCGTGCTGTTTTGGGTGTTGGCCCCGGCTGTTTTCGCAAGTTTTTGCCGTCGACGCGCGTCCTGCGCCGGCTAAAGCTCCGAGGCGCCGCAGGCGCCACCTTGTCGAGCCCCCGATCTGCGCTCCGGACTTTTTGTTGCACTCGGCAATAGGCGCTGTGCGCATGTATAATTTGCTGCCGGACTTCGTCGCGGCAGCGCGCAGCGTCTCCGAGTTTCAATCCCGTCTGCAGGCCCTCGTGCGTTCCAGGGCAAATCACTTTGAAGACTGGCCAGGAACTCTCTTGCCGCGCCTTCCGCTTGCTTCCCATCCTCTCCGTGGGAGTCGAGACTGGCGCGGGTAATTTCTTTCTGGCCCTGTCACTGCCTTTTCTTTCCTCGCCCTCCCCCCCCCCTTCTGTCTCCTCTCCTGTGCACGAGTATTTTTCAGCAACCTTCGCGTTTTTCTTTTTTGAGCGTTTCACCACTCTTGCATCCTGCAATCTTTCACTTGCTCTGAGCGCTGACATGGTGAGAGAATCCGCGCCGCGAGCTTCGTGGAGAAAAACACATGTTGGGCATTCTCGTGTTGCCCGTCGTGCTCGGAACGGTCTTGGCGGAAGCGTTTGTGTGTTCCAGCTTGCTCTGTTCTTTTTCGCATTATTTCTGCTGAGCGTGTCTGGTTAGTAATCTGGACCTCTATTAGTTTCTTGTTGGCATCGTCGTCCGTGTCACGGTGAAATAAGTTCGATGGAGTCGCTCTTTGGCGAATGCAATTCGCTGGTCGATCAATGTGTTGGTATTATTATAACTGGCCTCCTCTTCCTCTCTCTCTTCTCGTCGTGTGTCGTCTGCTGCTTTTCTCCCTTCCTTCTTCCCCCCCTCTCCCCCCGTCCCCCCCCCTCCCCTTCTCTCCGCCTTCCTTGCTCCTTATGTGGGCTTCTCTGCGGCTACCAGAGGATGGCCTTCGGTGGCTCCCTATGGGGCCACGAAACGTTGTGCTGGGTGTGGCGGACGCATGCGCCCCCCTCCACTGGGGCCTTCGGTGGAGCTCCCTATGAGGCCACGAAGCGCCGTGCTGGGTGTGGCGGACGCATGCGCCCCCCCCGCTGGGGCCTTCGGTGGGGCCCCCTATGGGGCCACGAAAAGCTGCGCTGGGTGCGGCGGACGCATGCGCCCGCCCCCCCCCACCCCCCCCCCCCCCCCTCCCACACTGGGACCTTCGGTGGAGCTCCCTATGGGGCCACGAAGCGTTGTGCTGGGTGTGGCGGACGCACGCGCCCCCCCCACTGGGGCCTTCGGTGGAGCTCCCTATGGGGCCACGAAACGCTGCGCTGGGTGTGGCGGACGCACGCGCCCCCCTCCACTGAGGCCTTCGGGGGAGCTCCCTATGGGGCCACGAAACGCTGCGCTGGGAATGGCGGACGCATGCGCCCCCCCCCCCCCCCCCCATTGGGATCTTCGGTGGGGCTCCCTATGGGGCCACGAAGCGTTGGGCTGGGTGTGGCGGGTGCATGCGTCCCTCCACTTGGTCCTTCGGTGGAGCTCCCTATGGGGCCACGAAGCGCTGTGCTGGGTTTGGCGGACGCATGCGCCTCCTTCCACTGGGGCCTACGGTGGAGCCCCCATTTATGGGGCCACGAAGCGCCGTGCTGGGTGTGGCGGACGCATGCGCCCCCCCTCCCCCCCCCCCCCACTGGGGCTTTCGGTGGAGCTCCCTATGGGGCCACGAAGCGCCGTGCTGGGTGTGGCGGACGCATGCGGGCTGTGCTACGGGGACCTTCGGTGGAGCTCCCTATGGCGCTACGAAGCGCGTGAGAGGTGCGCCGAGAGCAACGGCAAGGAGGGGGGGGACGGAGGAGGGGGGGGGGAAGGGAGGAGGGAGAAGGGGGGGAGGAAGGAGGAGGAGAGACGCGGGGCACCGTCTCTGGGCACCGTCTCTTCAAAACGATGGCCCAACACCACGGGATGGTTGGGGTAGCAAAAGTTTTGGTTGTAGTCGTTGTTTTCTTGTTCGTCGGCGCTGTTTCCGCTTCTGCCACCGCTGGAGGGCGGGGGGCCCAGCGCGAGGCCCCGAGATTTGCAATGCAGGTGGCTCCAGACCCTGTTGGTAGCTTTGCCAATCAGGAATTCGAATAGTATTGATGCCAACAGAAGTAGACACAATTTGCGAGGAACGGATAATATATCTATATGACAATAGAATCTCATGGTTTTACACGAATCGAAATTCTCACCATTAAAGAACAATTTCGCACATACCACTTGGTCACCCCAAGGTTGGTAGAGTAACATGGTGCCGTGCCTGGCACTGAGCGAGCAGCATAGCATGACTTTGTTATTTGGGCGCAATTCCGTGTTAGGCAACATTGTAGTTTATGATGTTGTGTTACGTATTTTCATTATGCACGGTCATTTTGTTTGATTTAGAGTTTGAGTGTTCCTATACGTTCGTCGATTGAACATATGTTGTGTGTTAGCGTTGATTATGTTGACTTCAGCAGCGCCTATGGTTTTAAAATTGTTGTTGTTCGACTGCTTCGATCCAATATTCTAGAGTTCGTGTCGAGAAGTCGATTATCGTATGTTATGTTGGTTAATGTTTCTGTTTGTCATTGTGGTGAGTTGTATTACTTCAGAATTTGCGTTCGTTTCCGACTTGTTCGGCGTTGTATTTTGAATGTGGATATGCAGTTGGTAACTATGCAGAGTTCAATTCAAATTCAGAGCAAGTTGTTTAGGTATTGTTGTTGATTCAATATCAGTCCAGATGCAGTGACCTTGTTTCATTTCGTGCATTCGGACAGCCGTCTTCCGTATTAGCTTGGTCGATGCATTTGGTTTGAAATGGCGCAGGTTTGGATGGTATTATTTCCAGACGCTTCGGCAACATTACCTTTTGCAGAAATTGCCAGCGTATCGAGAATAAAAACGCAACGAGGAAATGAACGAGACAGAGAGAAACGTAGAGAGAAGGAAGCAATAATATTTCCTAGTTCGCTAATTTGGTTTCATGGAGCACGTTTTGGAATGTTTGGTTTCGGAGCGTTTCAGAGTAAGTCTTTCAATGTAGATTTTTCCGATAGCATATCTCCGTTTGGTTATGGTCGTGTGTCTTGCTTGTTTTTTTGTTAAGTGAGATACGCGCGCACTCAACGGAGGGAGAGGAGGAGAGGAGGGGACGAGAGAGGGACCAGGACAGGGCGATGGTATTTTCATGGCAGCGTGGCGACGCGCATCTCCACCTGGGCGTGGGCCCTGACGGCCCACGCCCGACGCGAGCGCGTGGGCCCCGACGGACCGCGCGCTCGCGCTCTGGCACGCCTGCGGCCGCTTGGCCCGCGCAGGCGTCTGGGAGCAAAGCGGGGTGGGTGGGCACCCGCGCGTCGGCCAGAGCCGAACGCTACGGACCCAAAATGGCTACCTGAGCCCACACCCCCTCCCACTTAACCTGCAGTCTACAACCAATCAGACTATACAAGTTAAGTGAGATACGCGTGCACTCAACGGAGGGAGAGGAGGAGAGGAGGGGACGAGAGAGGGACCAGGACAGGGCGATGGTATTTTCATGGCAGCGTGGCGACGCGCATCTCCACCTGGGCGTGGGCCCTGACGGCCCACGCCCGACGCGAGCGCGTGGGCCCCGACGGACCGCGCGCTCGCGCTCTGGCACGCCTGCGGCCGCTTGGCCATGAGAAGAGAGAGCGCAGCCGCGCGCGCGGGGACGCCCAGCCCGAAGTGCGAGGGCGGATCCTGAGGCCGCAAGAGCCTCGCGCGCGCGGCCACTTGCCTGCAACCTTGAGGCCTCCCGCGCCCCGCGCACCCAGAGCGCGGGCGCGGCGCGTGCGCGAAGCGCGCAAAAGAACAAGAAAAGAGCGGCGCATGATGGGCCGGGCGCAGAGCGCAAGTGTGGCCCCGACCGCACGGCGCGCAGGACGCGCAGCGCGGCCGGGTCCAGGAAGCGCGCGACGTGCGCGCAACGTTCAAAATCCTCAAAAGAAAGAGGATCGCAGGCGCCACCTGCGTACCGTAGGCTAAAAGAAAGAGGATCGCAGGCGCCACCTGCGCACCGTAGGCTGAAAGGATCGCATGCGCCACCTGCGCACTGTAGGCTGAGAGGAAAGCCGGCTCACTCACGGGCTTGTCCCGAGTAGCGGTCCGCCTCAATGGGCCGCCGTCTTCAGCCCGCAGCCCGCGATGCCGCGGGCGCTGGCGTCGGGATGTGGGGTGCTCCACGCCTAGATGGATGGCGCGTTCCCCTGGCGATCGCGGCTCTCGTCGCCGCTGCGGTCTCCGCCGCGCTCACTGTGGTCCCGGGGGCTGCCGCCATCGCCGCCCCTCGACGCGCGACCGCCCGCGCTGGGCCTGTCACGCTCACTCCGGCCGCGGCTGCCCTGGTCGCCCTTGGAGTGGCCGCCCTTGCCGCTCTTGTCGCCCTTGCCGCCGCTCTTGGTGCCCTTGGCGGCCTTGCCGGAGTACTTGCCCTTGACCTTGCCGCCCTTGCCGCCCTTGTCGCCCGCGCCCTTGCCACGCCAGGCTGGGATCCCACCCCCGCCCGCGGCAGCCTCCGCAGCGGCAGCACGCCGCCGCTTTTTCTCCTGCTCGTACCAGCCGCCGCGAGGAGCGCGAAGCTGCCCAGCGTGCTTCCCGGTCTTACGCCGCGCGCGGCCGGGGGGGGTGTCGCCGCGCCGCGCCCACGCTGGGTCCCGCGCCAGACTGCGGCTGGGCGACCTCTCGCGCTTGGGCCGGTTGCGGCTGGGCGACCTCTCACGCTTGGGCCAGCTGAGGTCGCCTGGCGGGCGGCCCCCCTCAGCCCCCGCACCCGTGGCACCCGTGCTGGGGCGCTCTCCGTGGCCGGCACTGGGGCCCGGCGCCTCCCGCACGGTGTGGCCGCTCTGCCGGGCCTTCTCCACCACCGTCTTGGGTTTGCCGAAGGCGACGCGGCAAGCCTCGCAGTAGCTCGCGTCGCACCCCTTACAGTGCCACCGCAGGGCTCCGCTGTTAGCTCCGCCCGCGGGGCACATTTCGCAACCCCAACCGTCTCCCGGGTCAAAGGAGCTCCAGCGCATCTTGAGAGCGCACGTCGGGCAGGCAGGCGGCTGGATGGTCGGGCCATCCTCCCCGTCGCTGCCTGGGTCAGGGCCGCGAGGTCGACTCGCCCACTCCGTGACCACTGTGCACGGGTCCGTCTTGTAGAACCGATAGTTCGACCTCATGCATTCCCGCGCGCGCTTTGCATCAGCGCGGCGCTGGAACTCCACGAGCACACACGGCTCCCGCTTGTGGCGGTGGTCGTACAGGAAGGCGATGTGTTTGACGACCCCAAAGGGCACGACCACCTGCCTGACCACCTCGGCGTCGACGTGGTGCGGTACCCGCTCGATGCGGATGATGGACTCGCCCTCGTCGTGCTGGTCACTGGGCTGCTGCTGGGCGCCCTGGCGCTGCTCCTCTTTGCGCCTACGGCGGCTCCTCGAGCGCGGCTGGCGCTGGGGCGGACCGTCCCCCGCGCCTGGCGCCGCCGTCTCCTCCACCTCAGTCTTCACCTCGAAGGACCGCGGCGGCGCCCCCCCGCTCTTGGGCTTCAGGACGGCCTCACGCTTCACGATGTCGGCCTTCGGGGGGGCGCCCCCCGTCTTGGGCTTCAGGACGGCCTCCTCCTCCCGCCCCCTGCGCCCGCGATCGCGAGGCTCATCGCGCTCGCGATCGCGGCGCCTCGCGCGCGAGGGCGAGCGCAAGGGCGCAGGGCGCCTCTCACGCTTGCGGACCTCCTCGGCGAGGCGCTCCTGCCCCGGGGACCGCGGGGGCCGCGGGCGCCCCACTGGAGCGCCTTTGCTCTGGCGCCGCGCTGCAGCCTGGATGGCCGCACGCGCCAGCGCCGCGGTCACGGCGTCCTCGCCCGGCTCGAGGACCGGGGCTGGGGTCGACCTCCCCTCGCCCCTGCTCGAGGCGTCGTCCACGTCGGTGAGCTCCGCGACCGCCTCCGCGTCCACCGTGCGCATCATGTCGAGCAGCCCCCTGTTGTTCTTGCAGAGCTCGCGGAGCTCCGGCATGGGCTGCCCCTGGAACTGGGCCAGGGCGAGCGCCAGCTTGGCCGCCTGGCGCTGGACCTTGATATTCGGCCCCGCGCCCACTCCCCACGCGCCCCGCTTGCCGTCGACGATCACCAGCTGGCCGTGGTCCTCGCTCGCCCCCGCGGCCAGGCAAGCCGCCGCGATGCACGGGGCTGCATCGTGGTCGTGGTTGACCACCTCGACGAGGTCCTCGCTGTCCAGCTCGTCCACCACCGTGTACAGGATGTTGCGGGCGGCACTCCGGAGCTCGTCCGACAGCGCGGCCCCCGAGACGACGACGCCGAGGGGGTTCACCGCCATGATGCTGTAGTCATGGCCGCGCGCCTTGCTCTGGTCCGGGGCCACCAGGCCCACCAGGAATCCCATGATGCACGCTGCCGGAGCGCGGGGCGGAGGCGCGGCTGGCGCGCGAGGCTGGGGTGCGCGCGCTGCTCGCGCGCCTCGCTCTGGAGTGGGAGATGGCTGCGGATGAGAGGACCAAGAGGAGGTGGGCGTGCCTGGGGCGATCGGGGGCGGTAGCGAAAAGGGGGTCGAGGGCGAGAGGTCCACCGGGATACCCCCGCAACGCGAAGCCCCCGCCCCGAAATGAACACCTGTAGGACCCGCCTGCTGCTTCCCAACACGCCCGTTAACTCCTCGCCCTGGCTCGTATCTCACCGGCCCCTCCTCTCCTTCCCCCTCCATATTTGACCCTGCTCGCGCCGAAGGGCGCGCCCAGGGGGGGCGCCCGGGCGCCCAGGCCGGGCGCTCCGAGGGCCTCAGGTCGCTCCCAAACGGGGGCGGGTCGCTCCCGGCCAACCGGTCGGGGCGGGCGCCGGCCGCGACGCCGTCATCACCGCGGGCGTCCGGGGCCAGTAAGGCGCGGCCCTCCGCCATGCCTCGGGCGAATGGAGCCTGGCGCCGATGGTCCTCCCAGAGGTATCCGTGGAAGGCGTCCGTGGACCACCTCCCGAACCTCTTGACCGCTTCCAGGTCGCGACAGGCGTGGTACAACGCCGTCGCGCCCCCGATGCGCAGGGAGTGGGATCCCATCTGGCCTGCGTCCACGCCGCAGGCGGCAGCCGCGAGTTGGAGGAGCCCCTGCACCTCCTCCCGCATAATCGGGTGGCCATCGGGCCGGCGGAACAGGGGGAGCCCCGCCTCGGTTCCTCGTCCAAACCGGTCCGGCAGCTCCCTCTGGAGGTCGGCAAGTGCGTCCACGACACACAACTCCACCCCCGAACGGTAATGGTTGCGTACGCAACCTGCGTTAAACTGGTCCGTCTTGGACGACGTGATCGTCAGCACTACCTCGTCGCAGTCGCTGAGCCATGCGCTGGGTGTACCCCCGCGCAGCCCCTGCACGTCCTGCCCACGCACCACCCGTCCCATGCTCCAGGAGCGGTCCTCCTGGACCAAATACTCCGACGCGCGGAGCATGAAGAAGTACCCCGTCATAAGCGCCGCCCATAGGATGGTCGCCTCTCGGCGCGTGGCCGTTCCGTGGGCGAACAAGTACTCGCGGAGCCAGCGCAACATCCGGGGCGTGGCCGGCAGCTTCCGTTTCGCCTTTCCGTCCCAGCGGCGGAGTCCCTCGATCGTGGTCCAGAGCCGGCGCCGATCGGAGGTCACATCCCCAAACCCTGCCAGGGTGTGGGCATATCGAATGGCGAACAGGCGCTGGCGGATGGTCGTGGCCCGCCTCTTCATCACCTTGTACAGGTACACGACATACCGGATGAGGTCATCCTCATCCGTAAGGCGGGCGTCCCGAGTCTCCCCCTGCAGGTACGGGCTCCGGCCTCGGAGCCTCCGCCAGAGTACCCAGTTACGCCACCCGGCGCTGTAGTTGGCCCGCGTCCCTTCGGCAAGCTTGGCCAGCATCGCCTCGGTGGCGGTCGCATCCAGCTCGCGAGGGTCGGTGAGTTCACCCTGAACCCCTTTCGGGGCGCCCCCGCCGGCGTACCGCCAGGCGGCGGGCTTCACCAGCGCGGGGGCAGGGGCACTGCGGGTACGCCGGCGGGTCTTGCGCGGGGGGCGTGCCTCGCCGCCCGCGCCGTCCGTGGCGCTTGGCCTGGGCATCCCCGCGCCTTCCGGAGCAGCGAAGGTCACCGCCCCGACCCGCTCCCCGCCTGCCCCGTCCTCCCCTGCTGCGGTAGACCGCGCGGTAGCAGGGGGGTCGAGCTGGTCCGCCAACCGAGCGGCGTCGTCCGTCGTCTTCCCCGCCTCCAGCGCAGCCTCGAATGGCCCGCTTGGGCGGTCGGGGGCCTGAAGCCAGGCCTTTAGCCACAGCTTAACCATCTCGTCGTTAGCGAGTCGGTCGTAGTCGGGTCCGACGCCAGCGCGCGCCCCGGGCGCCTCGCCTGCGCTTGCTGCCTCTACGGCCTGCCTCAGCAGACGCTCCGCCCACTGGAGCACCCAGCGGGCCGTGCGGCGCGGGAGTGCACGGGCGGCCTGCCGCATTCGCTCGGCGATCGGCATACCTCCAAGGCCCAGGACATCCCACAGCTCCGCCGCGCCCCCCTGGGCGCACCAGATTTCTTTCGGGCGCAGGGCTCGCACGGTCCAGCCGCCCTCGGACCCTTCCAGGATCAGGGTGTTCGCATAGCCCTTCAACGGGTCGGGCTTCGCCCGTGCCGTATGGCAGGGCCCGCGCGGATCATGAATCACCGCGCGCTGGGCCCGCCCGCCTCCCGCGGGCTGCCATGTGCCGCGCGGCCAGGGCATCATGCGATCCCCCGTCGTCGAGATCCGAGGGTCCACGAGCAAGGTGCCGTTGTTGAGGTCCAGGCGGAGCTCATCCAGCGGTGGCCGCCCTGCCTCTTTCCAGAGCTGGCAGAGGCCGCGTGGCTCCACGCAGGGCTGCCCCAGGGGGGGTATGAGGCTCGGCGCCCGAACCCGTTCTCCGCAACCCCAAACCTGGACCGCCCGCGCGCGTGCCGTGACGTCGCCGAAGCGTGTGCACAGAAGGCGCGTCTCCGGGGAGAGCGCCACATAGCCGAGGCGCCACAAGCGCGCACCTAGCCGCACTGCGGCGTAGTTGACGGGGGCGTCGAGCAACACGGCCAGTGGTCGGGTGGTGATCAGTAGCCGCTCCAGGCCCGTCGCCTCGCGTCCACCGGGGTCCTCCGATAGTGACGCGCACAGCCAACGGATCCGCGGGGCCCCAGTGGGGTCCTTGGGGTGGTCGCCGTCGTCCGGGTCCCATCGGTCACCGACATCCCACGGCGCTAGCAGCGCCGACCCGCCGAGGCTCTCCCATGCCTCCCCGAAGGGGGGCCACGCGGTTCCCACCTCCAGCAGCCGCGCCCCCTCGACCTGCAGGGGGGCGTAGCGTGGTAGGGCCTCCCGGGCTCCCTTGACTTGGAGTGCAGCCGCGCGCCAGGGCCCATCGTCTCCTGGCATCCGCAGCTCGCGCTGGGCGGCCTCCTCCACCAGCTCGCCCCACGGTGCTGCCGGCGACAGCTCGGTCCATCCGGCCTCCGCCATCCGCTGGCGCACCTCCTCCACCGTGGCTCGAGTCACGAAGTCGGCCAGCTCGTTGTGGTAAGTCCGTAAGTAAAGTCCGTCCAGGACCCGGAACTTGCACCGTAGCTCCAGCATGGCCAGGACTCGAAGCAGGTGGCGCGCCACCGCGTTCCGTGCCCGGCGGCGTCGCAGCCAGCGGCTGACATTACTGTTGTCAGTGACGTACGGCAATAGAAGCTGGAACCAGTCCGGGCCCTTCTCGGCCGCCAAGGCTATCAGGCAGAGGAGTTCGACCACCGCGATGATCTCCCCCTCCCCCTGCCAGGTGACCCCGGGGGCGGAGCGGAGCGTCTCCAGGTAGGGAGCCGCCTCCGCCACGATGTACTCGCGCGAGGACCAGTCCAGCGCACCGATCCGATCTAGGGTGGCATCGCCTCCCAGCCAGCGCAGCTTGCCGAGCGCCCCCGGAAGTGCGAGGGCCTCGCGAAGGCCTAGCAGGCCCTCGAAGGAGGTCTCGAAGTTACCCTCGACAGGCATCTCAAAGCAGACGCGCAGCCAATCCAGGGTCTGGTGCCAATCGTCCCACGCAGCCTCTACCATCTCGGGGTCGCCCGGCGGGTGGACGTAGGCCTGCCTGGGTCACCCGACAGCATCCGGTGGACCGCTGGGAGCTCCAGGCTCAGGGCTGGAGCTGCGCAGGCGCAGAACTGGCCGAGCCCACTTAGCTCCCTCGCGGTTCGCAGCCGTACCATGCGGCAGCCGAAGCTCAGCTCCGGCTCCGCCAGTAGGAAGCGCATCTTCATGGCTTTGGGCTCCGGGAGTCCAACTCGCTCGCGCTCGAAGTCCATGCTGAGCCCCCAGATAATCTGAGTGGTGGAGGGCTCCCCCTCGGCGTCCCTCTTGCTGACGTTCACTGCTTCGGACCCGAATACCTCACGTATGGATGCATCCAATGCGTCGCAGGCCATCCACGGCCGGACCCCAATGTCGGGCTCCACCACCACAGGGTCATCCATAAGCCACTCCGAGTGGAAGTGGGTGGTGTCGTGCCAGTGCGGCTCCCCAGGCCGATAGCTCTCGTGGAGCTCCCTCGCCGCCAGGGCGAGCATCATGTAATTGCCTGGGGCTCCCGTCCACCCAAACACCATGGCTAGGTAAACGACTCTGACGTCCCCCTCGATGCCAGCGTGGGCCCCCGGTAGTGAAGTGCCAAAGTCCCCGACGTCCGCCGGGGCGATGTCCAGCCACTTGAAGGCCCGCGAGACGTCCCGCTTGGCGCAGAGGAGGCGCGCTCCGGGATGGCGCGCGCGATGCCATACCGCCGTCCTCGCCACCTGCCGATGGCGCGGCTGGACGGCAGGCGGGTGGTCGCGCTTGTGTGTGGCGGCGTTGGCCGAGAGCATCGCGTGGATCATACGCCCTTCGGACGATAGGGTTCTGTCCGGTAGCTGCTTTGGGACCCTCCCCAGGGGGGCTTCCACCAGCTCCGTCAAAAAACCCTCTGCCGCCTGGGAAGCCACCAAGACGATCCCCCAGGTCACATCCGCCCATACCTTCTGGTAGGCCTCGTCGATGTGGGCTCGCACGCTGGGGTACGGCTGGGCTCGCTCGCGCCTCCGTGGCGCGCCCCGCCGCGCGGATGCTCCCCCTTCCGCCAGCTCCCGGACGTACTCGAAGTGCTCTCGGCTTAAACACCGTCGCACCTTGTCCCCCAGGACACCCCGAAGGGGGTTGCCCAGGCGCTCGTGGCGCGCGCGCCTAAGCAGCGCGGCCGCCTCCTTCAGGGACCCCGTCCGTTGGAGGAGCCGATCCCCCAGCCCCACCAGGGTCCGCATGGCTTCGGGGTCGTACTCAGGGTGCTCCGTGCAGAAGGTCAGGTAGACCGTGGCCAGCTCCGCCGGGCTGCACCCGTCGAGGTCCTCCGCGATATCTCTGGCCGGGTCCTCGCAAGGGGGTCGAGGCTTGCCCGCGCTCACCTCCCCCTGTGTCTCGCCCAACGGGGGCTTAGGAAGCCCCGCCAATGCTCGGTGCATGGCTGGGCTAAGCCTACCGCATTTTGAGCCGTCCCCTGAAGCCTGTAGGCGCTCGATTCCAGTGAAGTCGACGCCCTGCAGGCGCCCGGGCGCCTCCGCCCGGGCGATTTTGGGGGACGCCCCCGGGCCATCCTCCCATATAGGCGCCAACTGCCGACGCAGTTGGCTCACCGACCAGCGGTGATAGGCCCCTTTCAACACCTTTGCCCACGCAGCGCAAAGCCGGGGGGCCCAAACCTGCGCCTCCTTGGTGCGCTTAATGCCCGAGCCAGGCACGTGATCTTTCAGCTCGACGTGGTGGTGGTCACGGGGGCAACGTCGCGCCAGCAACAGAGCGTGCAGGTACAGCCGGGGGCTGACGAGCCACCAGCTGCCCTTGCGATAGCGGCTCTCTGGCGCGTCGGACGGGGCCTTACCCCAGGCGCACATGTGGATCGGGACGATCATGGCCCCAGTCGCTCGACGCAGCTCGTGCATTGGGGCCTGGTCCCAGATCTTGGGGTAGCGGCCCGAGGGGCAGGAGGACTCGATGAGAAACTCCTTGCCGGCGTCGTGTAGGATGCGGCAGGTGTCGCACGTGAACTGAGTGTGGCTGTTACCAACGAGCTCGAACTCCTTGGAGCCGTCCCCCTCGGGGTGCTCCCACGTGCGGGTTCCCTGCGGGGTCCCGCCAGGCTGGGTCATGAGCCCGAGGTCGGTGCACGAGCCACACGGGGTACCCCAGCACCAAACGTTGGCCACATCGGGGCCCATGGGGGTCCGCGCGGCCTCCTGTAGGCGCGCGCGAACTGCCGGGTCGAGGGTGTCGTGATCCGGCCGTGGGCCGGACTCTCGGAGAGGGTCGTCGTAGTATTCGATCGGCTCCAGCACCCGGATGCCCTCGGCGCGAAGCGCAGCCGACCAATTTCCCGATCCGGCGTACACCTCCTGGGCGATCAAACCGTACGCGAACGCGGGGTCGTGTCGAATTGGCATCGCGTTCGCCTCCAGGAGGCGTGCCTGGACGTCGGCTGGATGTTCCCCGAACGAGGCTGGCGCGCGTCCCACTGCGCGGCCCGCCCGACCTTCCGCTGCCTTGCAGTGGGTGCAGGGCGCGCTCTTGCCCGGGACGGTGGGTTCAACGTCTGGGCCTTCATCGAGCATCTCGCGCCAGCCGACACTCACGATCTCGCGGGACAGGCGTCCTGCGTGCCCCCAGCGCTGGCCTAGGGCCGCCGCCTCCGCGTGGGAGCGTGGGCGCAAGACGCGCATATGGCCACGCCAGATCAGGAGCGGAATAACTTGATCCTCCGCGCCGACACCCGTCCCCATTAGGTGGTCCACGCATAGGCGCCCACTGCCGTTGACACGGTGCACCTGGAGCGTGACGGCGTCGAGGTCGGTGACGGGGCATGCTGCCAGGCAGCGATAGTCCTTGTCGTGGTGCGGGTGCACCGCATCATGGACGTAGGAACGGACATCGGCCTCCAGGGCCGTGATCCACGGCGGGGAGTCGCCCAGGGCACGAAGGGCTTCGTGGGCCTCCTCCCATAGTGCATGGCGATACGTCGCGGCCAACTGCTGCACCGCGTCCGAGCTGGGCTCGTCCGCGCCCTCGCCCGCGCGTAGCAGGAGCAACCCAGCAGCTACGTGCAGTAGCAGGCACTGCCGCTCCTCGGCGTCGCCCACCTCCAGGCCCATCGCCTGGCCCATCTCCTCTGCAGGGCTGAGGCGGTCCCGGTAGTCGAGGAAGTCCCACTGGATGCGGGCGCCCCCGTCCCAGAAGGTATAGGACCCGCGGCCTATCAGCCCGTCGGCGTCCCAGGCAACCGGGCCGACCTCGGCCCCGCCCTCGGTGACGTATCCTGCGGCGCAGCTAAGCGCCTCATGCAGGTCGGCTGCCTCACTGCTGAGTCCCCGATGGCCTCGGTCCACGGCTTCCTCGAGGGCCCGCTCCACGGTGAGCCGCTCCCCGCGCAGGCGCGCCCCCAAGACGCGCCCGCGCACGTGGCTCTGCAAGTACTCGCTGGCCCCCTTCAGAGGCGCGAAGATGCCCTCGGATTCGAGCTCCTGCATGAGCTTGAGGCGAAGCTCCGGCCCATCACCCGCGGGCTGGGCGTCCCAAGTGGCCGCCGCGCGCGGGCGGTCGTGGTCCTCGAGCCATCCGAAGTCGGGGCCCTTAACCGCTTCCCGGAGGTCGGATTCCATCGCGGTAAGCTGGAGCGCAGTGTAGTCGTCCGGGGCCTGCCCCGGGCCCGGGTCGCCCGCCGCTCGCGAGCCGCTACCACGGCCACGGCCCTTTTCCTTCTGGGAGTCAGGGGCAGCAGGGGGGGACGTGTCCTCGCCAACCTTCTCGGCCTCGGCTGCCTTGGCTTGCGAGCGTAGCTGCGCAATCATCCCATCCACCTGTTTGGGGTCGATCCGGGGCGTCCCAAGGAGCCCCCCGCGCCTCGTGAGCTGCATGACTACCGAGTAGTCCAATCCGCGCGTTGACTTGATGGGGTCATGGGAGTTAGGGCAGTCGCAAGCCTTCCGCGAGCAGCCCATGTGCGTGGTGGCCCCCCAGCAGATAGGGACGTTGTCCTTATTGCGGGGCGCATGCGCCACGGATCGCGTACGCTCCGGGCGTGTTAATTCCTTGCCCGCTGGGTACGCCCTCTTGGGGGCTGTCCCCGCTGGGGCCCCGGTGCCCGCCTTGGGTCCCGCCTTCGGCTGGGGCCCAGCCCCCGCCTTGGGCCTGTCATCACCCTGCGCCGTGGGCCGGGGCTCGCCCATTTCCTCGCCCCCTCCCGCCTTTGGCGGTCGCTTCGTGAGGTGGGCGTTCAGCTGCCCATTGAGGAGGCGCGTGAGTGCGGCCTTACGCCGGGGCACGACTACCTGCTGGTAGTAGGCATTCGGGCCCCCGAGGTCGAACGTTCGGGGCAAGTCGTAGCCGTTCTCCGGCATGAGCAGGATGTACTTGATGTCCTCCCTCCTCGGGTTCTCGGTGTCGAGCTCCCGGCAGAGCCGACGCCTGAGCTCCCGTAGCTCCTCGACCCAGGTGCTTCGGAGCTCTTCCCACAGATCCTTGACCCAATGGTCTGGGAACTCCGAGGGGTCCCTCTCGAAGGCCGCCTCCAAGAACCCTAGCGACCGCCGACGCTCCGCCCCGTGCGCGACCCCTACGATGGACTCGAACATCTGGATCTCGCACCGGGCCCTCTTGAACCAGGTCGCCATGTGGGTGGCGGGCCGCTGGCGGGGCTCCAGCTTGTCGTCCACAGGGAGCCGGTAGCCGTCGAAGTCCTCGTCACGCGCGGGGACGCAGTCGTCCACTGCCAGGTCGTGTGGACCCGTCCCGAAGGCGAGCGCCGCGTAGCCGTGCGCCACACGGTTGGTAACCAGGCAGGGAAGCCCGATCGTCTTGAGCGTGCTCTTGGAGTGCGCACACATGCGCTTGAGGGAGTCGAACAAGTCCTTCCCCGTGATCCCCTCGCAGGCCTCAACCACGAAGGTGTTGCATCCCCTGGCTATGTAAAGATCCAGTTCCTCGTCCCGACCGATCCCCGCCCTGGTGCCCCGGGCCTTCTTGTCGCCCTCGGTGGCCCGCGCCCGCCGCTCGGCGGCGAGGACGTGGCGTTCGGTGAGGCGGTTCTGGCGATCCAGGCGCTCGATGATCTGGGCTTCGGCCTCGGCTGTAAGCCCGCCCAGGGCGCCCGCCGCCCCGGCGTCGTCTGGACCCCCGGCTCGCTCCCCACCCAGGCCACCCCCGTGGGGCGTCTGGCCAGTGAGGTGCCCAAGGACCGAGGCTCCGTCGAGGAGCGGGTTGGCCCCACGAGCGGGCCCCCCGCGTCCATCGCGTGCCAGTAGGTCCCGATCGCCCAGCAAGCCACGGCGTGGGCCCGTGGGTTGGACGGGGGGCTTGGCCCCGAAGAGCTCGCGTCGGGGTCCCTGCCTCGGGCTGGGATCCCGTCCCCGCGCCGAGCGGCTCCGCGACCCCTCGCGTGAGAGGCTGCCCTGCAGGGGAACCTTGTCGGCGGCCGCAGCACGCTCCCGCGCGCGCGCTTCCAGCTGCGCATCCTCCAAATCCGCGAGGGCGCGCTCCAGATCGGGCCCCAGTGGGCCCGCCGCTGCCACCTGCGCGACTCTCCGCCGCAGCTGCCGTTCCGCCTGATCAAGCGGAACCCCGAGCAGGTCCGCGGTCATACCTAATGCGCTGAGGGCCGCCGCTTGGCCCCCCCGTCCCTTGAGGCCCTCGGCTCGCAAGGAATCCATGAATCCCTCCATCCCGGGCGCAGGTTGCGCCCCCTGCGCGCCGCCCCGCCGATGGTGGCCGAGTGTGCGCACCGGGTCGTGCTGCAGCTGCTGGCGCTCCGTGCTCGTCAGGTAGCGCCGCCTCCAGCCGCTCGCGCTTTCCACGTCCACACCGCCCCACTGCTCCTGGCGTAACATCGCCAGCAGATCCTGCGGGATGTGGTGGGCGATGACACGCAACCCCACTTCCCGCGCGCCTTGGGGGACCTCGTACAGCAGCCGATTGATCCAATCTATCGGGTAGCGCCCGTCCTCCAGCGGAGGGGGGTGCCGTACGACCTCGCTGGCTGGGACCTCCACCCTGACGCCCTCGAGGCTAGTCCCGATGATAAGTCGTGCGTCCCCGCCAGTGCCCCGTACGTCGAGCCCCTCGCATTCTCCCAATAGAATATACCAAGGACTCGCCGGGGGCGCGCCGCACGCCTCCTCGGCTCCCCGAGGGTCGCCCGGGAGTATCGGGCAGACCTTCACGAGTAAGGGCTCCTGAAGCCACCCGTGATGGGCGATCCGATCGCCCGGGGCTCCGCGGTCGGCAGACCGTGAGCGTCCGCAGGCCCTTGCTTCCGCGGAGCGCGAACGACGCGGCTGCGGCCCAGAGGCTAGGGCCTGCACCCCCGAGGGCTCAACATCGACGGATGGGGCCACGGCTGGCGGTGGCGGTGCAGCGGGCGGGGGGTAGACCGGCCCGGGCGCTACGCCAACCCCATCGGCGGCATGCGCGGTCCAATCGCGCGCCCTGGCGGGGCTTGGAGCCCGCACTCGCATGCGACGGCGCAGGCCCCCGAGGATCCCCGGTTGGACCGTCGCTTCGACGCGCACGGTGCGACCCTCGTCCCGTCGGAGATGTTCCCCGCACATCGGGGCCCCCCCACAGCTACCCTTCGCCATGCGGAGGCAAGTGGGGAGGCTGCATTTGCGGCCGATCAGGGTAGACCGGTACTTCTGCGCATGGTGGGCGCAGAGGTGCACCTGCGCATTGAGGCAATGCCCCGGCCGGGGGACGTCCGACACCTCTGCGTCCTCCTGTAGCAGAACAGTCGCCTCCTGCATCCCTCGGTCGCCGCACCCCTCCGGCTGGAGGGGGCGTGCGCCACCTGCGAGCTGCACCCCGACTTGTGCGGCTTGGCAGGGGCGCTCCTCCGCCTCCACCTCGCTCTCCGAATCGATGTCCAGGCGGCGATAGCCCGTGGCGTCGGTGATGTAGCGGGGCTCTGGCCGGCCCCGGCACAGCCATCCAAGTACCGACCAGGGTGAGCAAAGCAGCCACTTGACGACCCCGAATACCTTCCGGAGTCCCACGCCGACTGCCCGGCAGGCTGTGGCCTTACCGTGCTCAGCCAAGTCCACGATCTGTGTGTGGTCAATGGCCGCGTACTGGTCGACATGCATGGGGTGCGCCACTGGACAGGAGGCGCACTCGACGGCACGGCATAGATGCACGTTACCTGTCTCTTCGAGGTTCAGCCGCCACTTACGACTGGTGCACCCCAGAACCTGCCCGATCTTGATGTTGAGCCCGTGGCGGTCCAGTCGGTACCGGTCCGCGAAGTTGCAGCTGATGCGGGCCACCTGCCCGTGCTTGCGAAGAAGCACGTGGTTGCATGCCCGATTGGTTCCCCGGCCGCGGACCCCCTTTGTGTAGAACTCCGTTTCCACCACGCCGCCCAAGCCCGGCCCGCGCCAGCGCACCAGCAAGGGAGTCGGAGGGGGTGGGGGGAGATGGGCGCCGGGCCCATCGCCTCCGCGTCGCTGGCAGCACCGGGTAATCTGGTACCACGCCCAGCGGAGTCCCCCGGCTGCCCACAGCATAGGCTGGGCTGCGGTGTTGACGATGAAGGCCAGGGCACCCAACACGAACGTGAAGATGCCTAGGGCGAAGCAAAGGACCGCGGTCTCCCACCAGTACCCGAGCATCTTAACGCCCAGGCGGTCGATGGCGGATCCAATCCATCCGCCGCTCGTGCGGATCGTGCCAGCGTGGTCGGGGGAACTCACCCACGCTCCGTAGCCCACGAACTCGAAGACCCAGGCTGCGAATCCCCAACCGGGACCTGGCCCCGCCTCCGGGGGCGGGGTAGGTGGCGGCGGTGGCGGTGGGGGTACGTTCCGGCCAGCCCACCAATGGGGCAGGTGCGGGACCCAACCACTCCACCCCCAATACCCGTCCAGCCCGCGCGGCGGGTCAGGCTCGCCATCGCCCGTCCGGTTTCCCGGGGCGGACGGCTGCCCAGGCGCGCCCGTGGGCTCGTCGTTCCCTCCGTATGCCGGCGTAGCTGGGCTGCCCGTGGGCTCGCCCTTGCCTACGCGCCCGATGCCCGCGGGCGTGGTCGTTGTAGTCGACCCTGGCCGCGGCGGCGCGGGGACGCCCGGCGCCCCCGGGGGCTTGGCCTGCGGCCCTCGCCCCTTTCCCCTTCCAGGCGCGGGCTTGGCGGGCGGTCCTCGCCCCTTGCCTTGCCCCCCACCGCCTGTCGGCAGCGCTGTCGGCCCGGGCAGGGCTGACGGCGTCGGCGCTGGGACCTCATTTCCCCCGCGCCCGAACGGCAGCCAGCCAAGTGCCCCTTGGACCGTGAAAGCACCGCCCGTAACCAAGATCATCAGGTGCGCTCCTCGGAAGCCCACAGCCACGGCACCACAGACGCGCTACCTAGTCCGCGGACTAGCACGGTTGTGGTTGTGGCCGCCCCGCGGCCCCCCGGAACACCCGCGCGTCGGCCAGAGCCGAACGCTACGGACCCAAAATGGCTACCTGAGCCCACACCCCCTCCCACTTAACCTGCACTCTACAACCAATCAGACTATACAAAATGTCGTTTCTTGTTTTGGTTAGGTCTATTCGTGCAGGCAGAAGGCCGGAGCCTCAGCGTCTGCATCGTATTATTCCGTGCACATGTTGTTTTTTCCATAAAAAGAGGTAAAACAGTATTTAATGCAGGCACACATCTTAAAGACTGCGTGAGGTTTCGGTAACACGAAATACAAATATTCATTTTATTTCTGAGGTTGTGTGGCCTTCATTTTTCCCAACCATCCTGTGGTGTTGGGTCCTCGTTTTGAAGAGAAGGTGCCCCGCGTCCTTCTCCTCCTGCTCTCCTCCTCCTCCTCCCCCTCCTCCCTCCCCCTTGCCTCTGCCCTCCACATGTCTCTGTTTCGGCGCATCCCTCGCGCGCTCCGTGGCCCCATAGGGAGCTCCACCGAAGGCCCCAGTGGCAGGGTCCGCATGGCGGCCCCGCATGTTGGCGCACCCCTCACACGGTTCGTGGCCCCAAAGAGAGTTCCACCGAAGGCCCCCAGTGGCAGGGCCCGCATGGCGGTCCCGCATTTTGGCGCACCCCTCACACGGCTCGTGGCCCCATAGGGAGCTCCACCGAAGGCCCCAGTGGCAGGGTCCGCATGGCGGCCCCGCATTTTGGCCCGCCCCTCGCACGGCTCGTGGCCCCATAGGGAGCTCCACCGAAGGCCCCAGTGGCAGGGTCCGCATTGCGGCGCCGCATTTTGGCGCACCTCTCACACGGTTCGTGGCCCTATAGGAACTCAACCGAAGGCCCCAGTGGCAGGGCCCGCATGGCGGCACCGCATTTTGGCCCGCCCCTCACACGGCTCGTGGCCCCATAGAGAGCTCCACCGAAGGCCCCAGTGGCAGGGTCCGCATGGCGGCCCCGCATTTTGGCGCACCCCTCACACGGCTCGTGGCCCCATAGGGAGTTCTACCGAAGGCCCCAGTGGCAGGGTCCGCGTGGCGGTCCCGCACCATTTTCGCGCACCCGTCATACGGTTCGTGGCCCATATATATATATATATATATATATATATAGAGGATGAGGAGGAGGAAGAACAGGAGCAGGAGGAAGAGGAGCAGGAAGAGGAAGAGCAGGAGCAGGAAGAGCAGGAGCAGGAGAGGGGCGACGAGGAGCGGAGGGAGCAGGAGGAGGGAGACGCAGTGATGGCGGACGCAGGGGGAGAGCCGCGGGGCATTACGGACGAGGAGGAGCTGCCCACGGGCATCGGCGAGGAGCACAAGGATTTCGTGCGGCACGTGCTGGCGACCTGCATGCTGTCGTCGGTGCCCGTTGCGCCCAGGTTCTTCGCGGGGGAGGCCCCGGACGCGGAGCTGCAGCGGCAGGTGGCGGAGCTGGAGCGGCTGCGGGACGTCGCCCTGGGGCTCGACGCGGCCACGGCGCAGGACAACGTGGCGCGGTCGCAGGCGATCCGGCGCCTGCGCCAGGCCGACCCCGAGCTGCTGCGCCGCACGCCCGTGCCCAAGTCGGACGTGCGGGAGCCTTGGGAGCAGTGGCAGCGCCTGCTCCAACGGCTCGAGCAGGAGGGCGTGGAGCGCGAGGTCTGGGTCTGCTGCCGCCCCGAGCCGCTGCGCTGGCGCGCGCCGCTCCGCGACGACGGCAAGCCCGGGCCGGTCCGCGCGCCGCTGCTGCCGTCGCTGGACGCCGCCGAGGGAGAGGTCTGGAGGCCGGGTGAGGTGCGCGAGGCGACGCGGCAGGCGCGGCACGCAGAGCAGGCGCGGCGGGACGGCGCTGCTGGCGCCCCGGTGCACGGCAGCGTGCTCCTGCGCCTGGCCTCCGATTTCCTGTGCTACAAGTGCCAGCAGGATTTCGAGGGCGCGCGGGAGCTGACCGACGGAGAGGTTGATGGTTGGTGTAAGAGGTTGCATTTCGCGCCGAAGAAGCTGCCTAGCCAGGCGGTGAAGCGCGAGGCGGTGGAGGCGGAGCGCGCCCGCGCCAGGAAGCGCGCGCGGGCGGCCCAGTGCGCGGCGAGGGGGGAGAACGGATTCGCTGTGTTCCGTCGCCTCCTGCTGGAGGACGATTGCTTCCGCCAGGACACTTGCGAAGCGACCGTGCAGCTCGACCAGCGACGCGCCCTGGAGCCCTGGTACCAGCGCGCGGGGCCCGACGGGAGCAGGCTGTCGCCGTGGCCGCGCGTCTTCGGTATCCCGAAATCGTGGGCTGGCCATGGCGGCGCGTTCTTCTCTGAGGCCGTGGAGTCGGGCTTCGCCGCCGACGCGTTCCCCCAGGGGCGGCGCGGCTACTATACGGGCGAGCCGGGCGACGTGTCCGCGGAGCTTGGCTGTTGCGGGCCTGGTGCCGCGCGCGCGGCGGCGTCGCTCGCATGGGTGGCGCCCTGGCCGCGCGCTTGCAGCAGCTCGAGGGCGACCGCGACATCATGTACAGGGTGGAGGCCGCCGAGTGCGCGCGGGAGATCTCCTGTGCTGTCCCGCCCGTGTATTTGGCGGACCTGAAGCCGCAGGCGATCCCCGAGTGGCCCGTGTGGCAGCAGCTCCTCAAGCTGAAGCCTCAGGCGGCGCGGCAGGTGGCGACTTTCGTGCGCCAGGAGCGGGCGGGCGTGGGCTTCACGTGGAACCTCGCCGCGGGGCACTGGGACCTGGACCAGCAGCGCCTGCTCGCCGCGCTCGAGAGGGATCCCGCGTTGCTCGCCGCGGTGGAGAAGGGCGCCGCGGCTGCAGAGACGGACAAGGGCGTTCTGATTGCCCTCAACCAGTTCCGTGCCCGTCACGGCGGTGTCTGGCCGGACGCGTTCGCCGATCGGCGCGGGCAGCCCGATTTCAAGGAAGCGGAATTCGCGCGGGGTGTTGCAAGGGTGGCGAAGAAGTATTCGCAGGAATTCGTGCGCATCTGGTTGGACCGGACATGCCGCGAATGGCTGCGGCTGGCGGGGTGCGGGGATGAGGTGGTGGGAGGAGGGGCCGGCGGCGACGACTCTTCCGGGGGCGGCGGCGGCGGCGGCGGCGGCGGGTCCTCTTCGGGCAGCGGTGCGGGCGGTGGACCAGCGTCGGGGTCGGGCTCTGGTGCGCAGGGGCCGGGCGACGGTGGCGCGGGCGGCGACGGCGAGGGGGGCGCGGGCGGGGGTGCGGGTCGGCTGCTCGGCGGCGGACCCAAGAGGCCAGCTCCCGAGGGGCCAGGGCCGCGGACTCGCGGGACGGCGAGAAGGGACCAGGAGCGGTTGCAGCAGGAGCGGCTGCGGAAGGAAGAGGAGGAGCGCCTCGCAGGGAAGACAGTGAGGGCAGGGGACGTGGAGGTGAACGTGGCTCTGGATGACCCTCACGTGAGCGAGGAGGGCACCTTGCCGGCCTGGCTCCTGGACCTTGCGCCGCTCGCCGCGGGCAGGTGCGTCGCGCGCGTCTGGCGCCCGTACGAGGGCGGATGCGTTCTCTGGCAGTGCAGCAGGAACCCGTGCAAGGGTCAGGGAGTGTTCTGTGGGAGACACGGCAGTCCCGAGCAGCGACCCTTCGGGCTGTGGGACCCGGACAAGCGCCAAAGCTCCCTGACGCGCGAGTGTCCGGAACGGTACGGCTTGGCCGTGAAGGAGGCGCGGTTGCGCCAGACGCAGGCCGGCGGCGCCCCGCCCGTGCCTACCCCGGCCATCGCTGCCGCTCGCAAGGCGCGCGTGCCCAGGCTCCAGCCGAAGTATGTGCCTCTGCCGCGTGACGAGCGCCACCCTCTGCGGGCGTTCAACGAGGCCCCAGAGGCTCTCCCGCCGTTCCCGTGCCGCCTTTGCGACCAGAACTTCGCCACGCATGCCGGCTTCATGACGCACGTGCAAAAAAAGCACCACGGGTGGCCGGAGTACAGGAAGCGCCTGTTCTACCTGGCCGAGCAGTGGCCGGAGAAGGACGGAGACGTGCGGCCCGTGAGGCCCCAGGAGTGGCGGCAGTGCGTGGAGGCCTTCTCTGAGCACCTCGTCACGGGGTCTCACGACTGGCCGGCCTGCGCAGCGCCCGCCGACGTCTCGGGGGGCGCCGCCGCCGCCGCTGCCGCGCCGGACGCGCCGCGCGCCTGGTGGAAGCCGCCAGGCGCGGACGGGGCCGTGCCGCCCGCGGGCGTGGACATGCCGCCCGTGGACTTGGACGCGCTGGGCGCTGCTCCGGCGGCGTCGGACGCCGAGGGGCCCGAGCCTGGGCAGAGTCGCCGCGCCGTGCGCTCGAGGGTCGCCTGCTGCGTCTGCGCTCGTCTCCACTGGGCGGACGAGCTGCAGCGCGTGCACTTCTGGCAGCAGCCGGACGGCGCCGGGGAGCGTTCGCTGCTCTGCGACGAGGTGCCGAAGCGGCCCGCGCGCGCCGAGCTCGAGGCGGCGAGGGGAGAGGCATCCGAGGCCGCAGGCGCGCAGGCTCAGGCCATGCGCCTGACGCAGCGGCAGCGCGCCCACGCGCTGCTGGACCCGGCACGGTACCACGCCCGGTGGCGCTTCGTGCGCGAGGGCCCCGACGGCGTCGAGCGCCCGGGCGGCATCCCCCTCGAGGAGCTGGAGGCGTCCGCAGTGCGCGACCCTGGCCCAGACGGGAAGCTGTGGCTCTTGCACAAGAAGTGCTTCACGATTGACAGGCGCCAGTCAGACGGAGTGCTCGTGGCCGACGCGAAGCAGAAGGTGCCCATCTGTGCAGGGTGTCACGGCGCGCTCACCAAGAGGTTGCCCACGATGCCGACCTGCGCGCTGGCCAACGACCTCTGGATCGGGCGGCTGCCACTGCCGCTGCGGAATCTCACGCTGGGCGCGAAGCTTCTGCTGCCCATCGCGCGGGGCATCGTGCGGCGGTTCAACTGCAAGGCCGATTCTGGCGAGTGGGCTCCAATCGACCAGAAGATCAAGGCGTACGTGGGGAACTTCGTGGCGTTCCCGCAGGCGGACGGCGGTCGGCAGGTGCTGTCGCTGCCGCCGCGGGAGAGCGACCTCGTCGAGTTCGTGCAGATTGTCTTCGCGGGGTCCGACCCCGCCACCCTGCAGAAGGCGCTATTGGAGGAGCTCGGCGTGCCCCTCGCCGATTTCAGGCGCGCTTACGAGTACCTCCGCGACACGAACGAGCAGTACGCCGCGGTGCGGTGGGACGAAGAGGCCGCGCGAAACTTTGCGGACTCCGGGGGCGACGGCGATGGCGACGGCTCCTCGCTCCTGGGCCTGCCTCGCTGTCTCGCGGCGCGCGTGGCCGTGGGGGGTAAGGGCGGCGAGGCTCGCCAGGAGGGCCCGGCCGATGCCGTGCAGCCCGGCGCGGGCTCGGCCCCGCCGAAGCGGACGAGTGCAGGCGCTGCGAGCGCGGAGGGCGAAGCGAACGCGGCGGCTGACGGCGGGGGCGAGGCAGGGGGCTGGGGCGGGGACCCCACCGGTGAGGACGCTGCGGGCGCTGGCGGGGAGGACTCAGAGGGCGACGAGGGCAAGGCTGGTGAGGGAGGGGGCGGCGAGGGTGTCGAAGAGGGCGAGTACTGCGCCGCAGTCGCGGACTCCGACATGCTGGCCGATCTGGACAAGCAGTGGCAGAACGTGCACCTCAGCCTCCAGAGGGCGGAGGTGATTGTGCGCGAGAAGCAGCGTGCGGAGGCACTAACGCGGCAGTGCGACGGCATGGAGAATTTCCAGGACCGAGATTCCGACCGGCGCTTGGCGGAGGCTGCGAAAGAGGCCCACAAGGCTGCGAAATTGCTCACCAACTGCAAGAAGGAGGCACTCGCGAAGAAGCTGGAGCAGACGGAGCAGAAGATTCAGGCCACGCGGCCTCCTCCGGGAGTTGCCGGGAAGAGCGCGGCCGGCGGCGGCGGCGGCGGCGGCGCGCCGGACGGGGGCGCTGAGGGCGGGGGGCCGAGGCGTGCGGTCCGGGTCGTCGTGCCCACTGGAACCGAGCCTGTCAGCATGTTCTCCCCCGGCTTCTGGAGTGCTTTCGACCCCGTCGCGTTTCCGTACGGCGACGGCGTCTTCGGACTCGAGAGGGAGGCGAAATTGACGTACGACGAGTGGTGCAGGTGCCTCATGGCTCGCGAGGAGCTCGAGTACGAGGTCGCCGACGACGTCTCGGCACCCGACGCTGCGCGGGCGCCCGCGCCCGACGCGCGGGCGCCCGCCGCGTCTGACTCGCCCGTGCCGCGCTGGCGTCGCCACGCTGACCTGCTCACGGCCCAGTATTGCCTCTGGCGCAGGAAGGCTATCATTAAGTCGGCCAGGTTATTCGTGCGCAAGCAGCGCCTGGGGGAGTACATCGCGGACCTCGCCGCACTGACGCCAGAGGAGCTGGCGCAGGTCGTGGCCGTGCTCGGCAGGGGGGCGGGCATCAAGGAGGCCCTGGGCCACGAGGGCGTGCCCCGGAACGTCAAGAGCGCGCTGCGCAGCATGCTGCTCAGCAACCGTGATGTTGTCGGCTCCGACGCGCACCGGGCCACGCTGCGGCACATCAGTACCAGCTACACCCGGCTCTTCGGTCCGCCCCTGGTGTTCACGACGCCGAACATCGCGGACACTCGGAACCTGATGGTGTCCCTGATGTACGAGGGCGCCTCCGTGCAGCAATGGCGGCTGCTGGAGGAGACTGCTCCCGTGATGCCTTCGACGCGGGACATGCTGCGGCGGGTGGCCGCTGACCCGGTGTCGCAGGCCATGGTCACGAACCTCATGCTGGAACTGTTCCTGGAGCATGTCGTCGGCGTCACGCCGCAGCGCGGGGCCACGGGCGTCTCCGACGGCGTGGCCGCCACGGGGGCGCGTGGAGCGTTCGGGCTCGTCCGCGCGTTCTTCGGACCCGTGGAGTCGCAGGGGCGCGGCGGCATCCATCCGCACATCCACTTGTGGCGCCTGCACCCGATGACTGGCGCGTTCCTCGCGAGGCTGCGCGCGGGGGACGTCGAAGGCCTCGAGGAGCGTTTGAGGAAGTGGAGGGAGGCCGTGCTCGCCACGGTCGGCAGCGTGCAGTTCGACGCGGCGGAGGAGGTGGGCCGGCAGCTGGGCTTGGACGGGCCGGACCGGCTGCCGCCGCTTCCGCTCGGCCCGCGGGATCGACGACTCGCGTTCGCGGACGGGAAGCGAGAGGAGAGCGACCTCCAATTGAAGCACAATACCATCGCTGGCGCCTCGCGTCGTCAGCTCGGGAAGTTTTGCAAGACGGCGTACGAAGAGGGCCGTCGCTCCGTCCGTGCTGACAACAAATTGTCCACAGAAGAGCTGCGGAATCAGGTTGCGGCCATGATGAACGTCGATCTCGTGGAGGAGCGGGCGACGCTGCAGCAGCAACAGCCCGCAATAGAGGGTCCGCTCCGGCAGCGCCCGTTCGCGCCGCTGGCAGATCCAGAGCCCGATCCCCATGAGCAGCGGGCACAGTACCCAGCGGTATTTGGCGAGCCTCTCACGGGTGCGCACGCGACGCTGCAGCCGCAGTACCGCCGCAAGCCTGCGTACCGCGTGCGCGCGGACGGCACCGCGGCGATGCACTTTGCGGAGGGCTCGAGGGAGGAGGCGCACAACTGGGCGCGCTGCTTCGCGCGGGACGCACGCAAGTGTATCATCCGGAGCCACCTTCACAGGTGCGGTCCCACTTGCTGGAAGCTCAAGACGAATGACGACGTGCCTCAGCACTGCAAGGTGTGCCGGCTCGGCTTCTACCACGAGTACGAGACTGCGGTCTACAGCCACCCGTCCAGGAAGCTTCCGGCCGCCTCCTTCGTCTGGCGGCGCTTGCGCAAAGGAAAGGACTTGGTCTTGCCCGATGGGGCGCGGATCGAGTACGGCCCACCGCAGGAGGACCAGCGGAACCCGCCGGGCGAACGCCTGGTCCTCGACGAACAGTGCACGTACGGCCCGTGGCCGCACCGTTGCAACCGGCACGGCAGAGCTGGTCGCGTCGACGTGGTGCGGTACCACCCGCACCATGGGAGCACGAACCCTGTGGGCCAGGTGTGTCTGCGGAGCAACCTGGACGTCCAGTGTCTGGACCGCGTGGTCCTCGACCTGCCTGGCGACGCCAGCGTCGGGGGTTCGCGCGACGGCGACCCGGTCGCGCCGCCGCCTCCGGAGTTTGTTGCGTTCGCCGAGCTGGTCGCCAACGCGTCGGAAGCGCTGGCTGGCGTCGAGACTGGCGGCACCGGTGGCGACGAGGGCACCGGGCAGAGCGGAGGTTCCACGGGTTCGGGGGTGTCGGCCGCAACGCAGGGCGGGGGCGGGGCGGGCCAGAGGGCGGCGCGCGCGGCTGCGGCGGGAGGGGGGCGCCTGCCCGTGGCCCGCCGCCTCGGCCTGCCCAGGGGGGGAGGCTTGCTCGGCGGGGCGCCGACCACGATGGACGATCCCGACGCGGAGATCTGGGACATGGGTGGGGGCGATGAAGATCCGTGCGAGTGCGATCTGGCCGATGCGCATGACCTGCGTCCGCCGCCTCCGCCGACGCCGGAACAGCGCGGCGTCGAGCAGGCAGTCGGGCTAGCAGAGCCACATGGCGAGGACGCCGCGAGGTTCTGCGCGGCTGCGTGTTACGAAGGCAGCCGGCCCGGGTTCGTGTTCAAGAAGGGGGAGCAGGGCCTGGGCTACTACAGCGACCGTCGCGCGGAGCGCGAGTTGTCGGAGGCAGCCGTCCAGAGAGAGCCGAAGTCGCGGGCGCCAGGCCGCGCCGCGTCGAACGCGGCGGCGTCTGGCAGGCCTGCATCGAGCGCGCCCCCGTCGCCAGCCGCCGCCGCAGCTGCTGGCGCGAGCGGCAGCGGTCCGCCCGGCAGCCTGCAAGAGCACGTGCTGCACTCGCTGGAGGCCGTTTTCATGGATGCCATCAATATGGCCCACTACCAGACGGACTACACGACCAAGGCGGGGCCGATCGCGGGGGACCTCGGAGTGCTGCACGCGCAGAGCACCGGGTTGGAGTGGCTTCGACTCCAGCAGAAGGCCGAACGGGAGGCGGATGAGGCGGCGGAGGCGGAGGGCGAGGAGGACGTCGATGGGGCCCGGGCCGCTGCTGCCGCTCGTCGCAGCGGCTGGGGCGGAGTGCTCGACTCTGCCAGGCGAACTGTCATCAAGCTCACGACCAGCTCGCACCGGTCGCTCCTGAAGAAGCTGCCCGAGATGATGTTTCAGATGCAGTATGGCCACGAGTGCTATTGCTCTCATGACACCTGGACTCTGTATTGCAAGGGGATCGTGGCGCTGGCGTTCCAGGCAAGCTCCGCCGTTCATCAGAAAATGGACGACTTCTGGACCGACCCGCGCGCAGACCACATCGAGGTGGACCAGCCGGCCGCGGGAGAAGAGGACGGCGAGGGGGGTGGCGGTATCATGGATGCGCTGGGCGACGGGCGCGCAGCGCTGCACGCCGAGGTCGTCGACGGCGTTGTCGGGGAGGGCGCGGCCGCCGGTACTGCTGGGGAGGGGAAGCCCGAGCAGGAGCAGCAGCAGGCGGTGGAATACAAGGCGCGGCTGGACCACGACATGAAGATGGACTGGCTGCATCGCGGCGACAGGGAGCCCCTGAAGTCCATGGGCATGTACCATTACGCCATGTACGTGTACACGGCGCAGGCCAACCCGCTCCACTTCGACCCGCAGGACTTCGAGACGTACGCGTTCGCGGACACGCACCCAACTGCCGCCTTCCGAGTGCAGAGGCTCCGCGTCGGCGCGCCGTTCAGGGTGCCCAAGTTCTTCGGCTTCACGATGCCTTCGAAGGAGAAAGAGGCAGAGGTGAACGCGCTGTTCAAGTCTGTGATCTTTCGTCCGTTGCAGCCTGCTGAGAAGGGGGCTGCGGCCTGGGCGCCCTACAGGGCCGGTGTCGACGCGTCTGGGAAGCATAAGCCTGCCTGGGAGGAGTGGTGGGCCAATCAGTTGGCGTTGTCCAGGCAGTACGAGGAGTGCGAGCGGCGAGCTGGAAAGTGGTTCACGATCGAGGACATCGATTTGAACCGGGGCTCAGAGGATGGCCCGGGCCATTTTGCACAGCGCCCCAGCGCCGCCGAGTTCATGGCACGCTGGGCCGTCCAGGTCGCGACGAACCTCGACGTGGAGGCGGAGGCGAAGGGGCGGCCGCGAACCAAGGTCCGTCCGGAGGCCAAGGACTTCGAGCAGTCTGCTGAGCTGGAGGCAGTGGGGAATCGGCCTGCCGGGGAGGCAGACGAGGAGGGGGCGGGCGCCGGCGGCGGAGCGCTGGGCGGTTTTGTTCAGGAGGTGGACGAGGGCGAGGCGGACGAAGCGTGGGCGGCGCACCGACAGATGCCCGCGCACGCCTTGAAGGATAGCGAGGTGCCCGCGGTGGCCCAGTTGGAGCTTATTCGTGGGTCGGCACAAAGCTCGGTCTATAAGAATATCTTTCTTGACGGCTATGCGAAAGACCATAAGCCGCAGCCTGCTGTCGCGAGTACTGGAATGCAGACCGGCTTCCGCGGTCTCGAGTTGGACGACTCCCAGTTCGAGGAGGGCAAGGCACAGCAGAAGGAGGCGTTCCGATACAGGAAAAAGGGAGCAGAGGGCTTGCCTGGGGATGGCGACGGGCGGAGCGGCCTCGCGGGTTCGGCGCCTGCCGTGCTCGTGCCTGGTCGGCCGCCGGCGCCCGCGGTTGCCGGCGACGAGAAGCGGCCGCCGCGGGCGCGCGACATCGCGGAGAGGCTGTTTGACGAGTGGGCGAACAGGGCGGAGAACCCCGTGACGTTCAATCCGGAGCAGAAGGCGGTGGTCGCCCTGCTCGTGGGCCAGGTGGAGGCCATCGTGGCATACCATCAAGATCTGGACAGCGGAAAAAGCCCTAAGCCGGTGGAGCAGATGGCTCTCCTGTTGCACGGGGAGGGCGGGACGGGGAAGACGGAGGTGGTAAAACTGCTGCGACGTCTGCTCAACGAGGTGTTCGGCGCGGGATCGGAGATCGCCGTGGCCTCGTCGAACAGCGCTGCGCGCGTCATCGGGGGGGAGACGATCCACAGCGGCTTCGGGCTGAGCGGCCAACAGGCCATGGACATCAGAACGCTGTCTAGACAGAAGGTCGATGACATCGTGGACCGCATGAACGACCTCAAGGCCGTCATCGTGGAGGAGGTGTCCATGGTGCCGCCCCAGCTTCTCGGCGCTGCATCGTTTCGCATGTGCAAAGCCCGTAAGGCTCAGTATAATTGCGATGTGAACCTGTACATGGCGCGGGGCCACATGTTCGGGAAGGTTCCGATTGTCATGTTCCTGGGGGATTTTTATCAGTTGGGGCCGGTGAGCGGCAAGGGCAGAAGGTCTTCCTTGCTGCAGCCCGAGTCGCCCGAGGCGCCGGTTCACGTCCGCAATGGGCAGTCCATGTTCCTGGACGGGCTCACCCACGCGATGTTTCTGTACGAGACGCACCGCTTCAAGGACCGTCTCGTTACTCCGCACGCGCCCTGCCCTTTCATGCCCGGCTTCTTGAAGACCATGAGGCAGGGCAAACAGTTTACGGCCGAGCAGAAAAAAGGATGGTGCAAAAGTGGGTGGTCCGACCTGGTAAGAACGATAAGCGGTTGCAGGACCCCCATGTCAAGGACGGTTTCGAGATGGGCATCGTTTGGGAGGCCGTGCACAGGCAGATGCAGTATCGGGCCGTGCGAGAGGCCAGGGATAGAGGGCAGATGCTGCTGTACGTGCAGGCCGTGGACCTGCCTCCAAGGCCATTCGGTGCGGAGCATCACAAGGCCATGCTTCAGGTGCCGAACGTGAACAACACTGGTCACCTCATCGGCATGTGCCCGCTGTACATCGGCATGCGTGTGCGGTTGAACGTGAAGTTGTCGGCGAAGCACCAGATCGTCCAGGACGCCGTGGGGGAAGTCGTGGACGTGAGGTTCCATCCGCGAGAGTTCGAGACGCCAGACGCGGATTGGCGCGAAAAGAAGCTTCACGACGCCCACCGGATCGGTTATTATCGATGCAAATGTTTGCCGCGCGGTGTCCTCGTCAGGTTTGATGGCCTCGAGAAGGACTTTGGGTTCGGAAAAGGGGTTGTGCAGATCGCGCCGCACAGGGCGTCCTGGGAGTGGAACCATCACTACGAAGACGAGGGCGAGCGAAAGCTTCGGAAGGTGAAGGTTACGAGGTACCAGATCCCGTTGCTGCCAGAGAAAGTTCGCACCGTGCAGACTGCGCAGGGCATGGGCATGGATGCGGCCACCATGGTGCTCCAGAAGCCCATGAACATGGGCGCCGATGACTGGTGGCTGCACCTGTACGTCATGCTCAGTCGCGTTCGCGTGGCCCACCGCGTGCTCGTCTACAACCTGCCGCCCTGGGACATTCTGGAGCGGGGCCCGCCCCAGTACGTCCGCGACGGTGTCCAACGCTTTGAAAAAAAGATGCTCGAGAGTTTCGAAATCGCCAAGCAGAAGGCGCAGGAGTACGGCTGGGACGTGGGGGATGGGCCCGCCGCGCGGAGGGCCCTGGAGTCGAGCTCGGCGCCCGCGCCGCCGGTGGTGCCACGGGCGTCGCCGCTGGGCCCGTCTCGGGCCGCGGGGACCTCAGCGGGCGTCGGTGAGGCGGACGACGACGACGACGACGAAGCGGCCGGATCAGTTCCTTCGGACGGGGAGGCGGCCCCTGCGGCGTCTGTGCATACGCCTCTGCCCTCGCACGCGCTGCGCTTGGGTCAGGCTCTGACGGTGCCACCGGCATACATTGCGCCGGACGCAGGGCTTGCGGGGCCGGGCAGGGGCCGCGGCCGCGGCGGTGACGCAACAAAAACCGGAGATGCGGCGGCGGCATCGTCGACGGGGAACACTGTTTCGCGGGGGCGACGGCGCGCGGGCGGCGGCCGCGGCGTCGGTAGGGGCACCGTAGTGCCGAGGGATCTTTGGGGGGACATGTTTCGCACGGCGGCGACTGTTGGCGATGGTGCAGAGCCGCCAGAGCTGCGCCCGCTGGACCGGGATCTGTGCATGGCAGCTTACGGCGTGTCCCAGGAGGAGGTGACCAGGGAGCTGCAGTGGCACTGCGGCCGCGGCTCTGGCGTGGGCATCGCAAACCTCGGCAATACTTGCTTCGTGAGCGCAGTCGCGCAGGTGCTGCTACGCCTGGCTCCCTTCCGTCGGCTTCTCTACGTTCACGACCAGCGGTGCCCTCTGGGTGCGGCATCTTGCGCGGCGTGCGCGCTCGAAGCTCAGGCCACGGCTCTCTCTGTCCAGGGCGGGGGGGTCGACGCCGACGCGCCGCTGGCTGCCGCCGCGCGCGCGGGGCTTTTTGGCGAGCGAGAATTCACCAAATACGATCAGCAAGGGAGACCGAAGCAATGCGACGCGTCAGAGTTCTTCTTGGCCGCCCTCCATGCCGTTACCGAGGTCGAACACCCTGTTTGTACCGCAAGGGGGGCTCACGGGCAGCGCAGTGTGCTCCAGCAGCACGTCTGCGGCATTGCGTTTCGGCAGCGGAGGCGATGCGCCGCGTGCACAGCAAGTTCGGACAAGGGGGAAATTAAGACGTTTCTGAAGGCGGTGCCTTCCGAATTGCTCGGCCCCGACCACCGGGGGCCGTGCGATCTGGAGGACTTGATCCGGCTGGGATTAAGGCATGTCGGTGAGCCAGGGCCAGGATGTCCGGCGCACGCTCACCTCGATGATGCTCAGAGGGCGGCGGCCGGGGTCTGTCAAGGCATCAGGGTATATACAGGCAATCGCTGGGAGCGGTCGCCGCCGGTGCTCTTCGTGATCGTGGAGCGGGTGATAGGCCAGTGGTACGACAGACGCCCTGTGCGCTTTCCTCAGATTCTGCGGCCTGTGGATTCCCAGTGCGAGTACGATTTCTCGGGGGTCGTGGTGCACCAGGGCGAAAGCGCGACAAGCGGACACTATTATGCGTATGCATCCGTGGGCGTGAACGAATACGCCAAATTCGACGACAGTGCTGTCCAGCTCCAGACTTGGGCGCAGATCGCCGGAAACCACCAGGTGCACATTGGCGCCTATGTGTTTGCGTATGTGCGCAGGGCGGGTCCGCGGGGCGGAGGCGGCGGGCGCGCGGCGGCGGGGTCTGCGGGGGGCGCCAGCGGCAGCGCTGGTGCGGGACCGTCTGGTGCGCCGCCGGCTCCGCCGACTGCGCCTCTCGGGCATGCAGGCGGTCGCGCGGCGGGGTCTGCGGGGAGCGGCAGCGGCGGCGGCGGCGCTGCTTCCAGCGCCGCTGCCAAACCGTCTGCGCCGCCGAGTGCGCCCGCCGGGCAGCGGGCGTCGGGCGGCGAGCCAACGGGCAAGCGGCGTCGGGCGGGTGGCGGGGATCCTGGCGCTGGCGACGGGGACCCCAGCGCTTCGGGGCAGCCGCAGCCGCCATCGCGCAGGGGCAAGAAGCGCGGGCTGTCCCGCCAGCTCCGGGCCGCGCGGGCGACGAGGACGACGACGCTGGCAGGGCCGCTGGCGTTCCGTCCGCGGACCCTGTGCCTGCTGGAGTCCAGCCAGGCGCGGGGGCGTCGCTCGCGTGGGACGAATGGCGGCGCTTTACGCCAGAAAACATTGACCCCGCGAAGTGCATGGCTCGGACGTGGGGGAACGGAGCTGGTGGGCAATGCCGGAGCGCGCAAAAGCAGGGATGCGGGGATCTGTGCGGGCTGCATTTCAAGCAGCAGCACAAAGATGGTTGGCATGGGCGTGTGGACGGGCCCATCCCGGAGGGAAAGTTGCAGGTGTTCAAGGAGAAGAACGCAGGGAAGGCCCCGCGTGCGGCGCCCGCGGCTGAGGCTGGCGCGGTGCCCAGCAGCGATGGCGTCGCCGCGAGGGCGCCGACAGGGGGCGGCGAGGGTGCTGGAGGGGCTAGCGCAACCAATGCGGCTTCGGAGCCATCCTCGGGCGGCGAGCGCGGGGGGCGTGGCGGGCGCGCGACGGCGAGGGAAATCGCCGCCGCTGCCGCGGAGGAGCGCGCGCGGCAGGAGGATCCTGAAGAACGGCGGACGCGCTTGGGCATCGCCGAGCACAACAAGCGGCAGGAGTTGCTCGGCCAGGTCGCTGGAGCCTTCCGATTGCGCCAGGAGGACGTGCCCGTCAGCATCGGCAGGTGGACTGACGAGAAGCTGCGACAGATGTTGCGCCGCCTGCGCCCGGAAAGAGATGACGTGGTGAGCGAGCCAACGATTGCGGCGCTGTCGGAGGAGGCTCTCTGAGTGCTGCGCCTCGACGGCGGCTCTCTGAGTGTGTGCCTGTGTGTCTGTGTGTCTGTGAGTCTGTGTGTCTGTGTGTCTGTGTGTCTGTGTGTCTGTGTGTCTGCATGTCTGTGTATTTGAGTTTCTGTGTGTCTGTGTGTCTGTGTGTCTGTGTGTCTGTGTGTCTGCGTGTCTGCGTGTGTGTGTGTGGCTGTGTGTCTGTGTGTCTGTGGTCTGTGTGTCTGTGTGTCTGTGTATCTGTGTCTCTGTTTGTCTGTGTGTCCGTGTCTGTGAGTCTGTATGTCTGTGTGTCTGTGCGTTTGTGTGTCTGTGTGTCCGTGTATCTCTGTGCGTGTGTGTCCGCGTGTCTCTCTGTCTGTGTGTCTGTGTGTCTGTGTGTCCGTGTGTGCGTTTCCTCGTCTGTTTGAGCCCCTGGCGCTCCGCGAGGGCGGAGTGGCTGGAGTGGAGGGAGGGCTGGCCCCGAAATTGGGCGGCGCCTCCCCCCTCTGGAGCGCCAGCGGGAGTGGCGGGGGGCGGGGTGCGTAGAGGGCCGCATGGGGGTCGCGGGGGAGGGAGGGGTGTCTGCGTGGCTGTGTGTCTGTGTGTTTGAGTGTTCTTGTGTTTGTGTCTTTGTGTCTGTGTGCCGGTGTGTCAGTGTGCCTGTGTGTCTGTGCGGCTGTGTGTATGTGTGTCGGTGCGTCTGTGTGTTTGTGTGTCTGCGTGTCTGCGTGTCTGTGTTTCTGTGTGTATATGTGTCTGTGTGTGCGTGTGCTTGTGTGTCTGTGTGACTGTGTGCTTGTGTGCCTGTGTGTCTTTGTGTCTGTGTGTCTGTGTGTCTGTGTTTCTGTGTGTCTGTGTGTCCGTGTTTCTGTGTGTCTGTGTGTCTGTGTGTCTGTGTCTCTGTGTGTCAGCGTGTCTGTGTGTCTGTGCCTGGCATGTGTGTGCGCTGGTGTGCGTTTGCGTGTGTGTGTGTGCGTGTGCGTGTGTCTGTGGCTGCGTGAGTGTTTGCGTGCGTGTGTGTTTGTGTGTGTGTGTGCGGGTGTTCGCGTGTGGGCGTGAGCATCCTTGTGCGGGAGTGGCCGCCGCTGCCGACGGTTCTGGGGGGCCAGCGCGACCTTGGCGGCGCTGGCCTCGTCGGTGGGCGGTGGAGGCTGGGCGACTTCGAGGATTGCGTGTACGTGTGTCTGTGTTCCTTTTTGTTAATGTGTCTGTGTGTCTGTCTGTGTCTTTTGTGAGTATGTGTGTCTGTGTGTCGTGCGCGTTTGTGTCTCTGTGTCTGTGTGGCTGTGTGTCTGTGTGTCTGTGTGTCAGCGTGTCAGCGTGTCAGTGTGACAGTGGCAGTGTGTCACTGTGTCAGTGTTTGTCAGTGTGTCTGTGTGTCTGTGTCTCTGTGTGACCGTGTGTCTGTGTGTCTGTGTGTCTGTGTGTATGTGTGTGTCCGTGTGTATGCGTGTCTGTGTGTCTGTGTGTCTGTGTGTCTGTGTCTGCGTCTCTGTGTGTCTGTGTGTCTGTGTGTCTGTGCGTCTGTGTGTCTTTGTGTGTTTGTGTGTCTGTGTGTCTGTGTGTGTACCTGTGTGTCTGTACGTCTATGTGTCTCTGTGTCTGTGAGTGAGTGTGTCTGTGTGTCAGTGTGTCAGTGTGTCTGTGTGTGTCTCTGTGTCTGTGTGTGTGTCTGTGCGTATGTGTTTCTGTGTGTCTGTGTGTCTGTGTGTCTCTGTGTCTGTGCGCGTGTGTATGCGTGTGAGTGTGTGGGCGCGTGTCTGCCTGTGTGCGCGCGCTGCGCTGGGGCCCCCGCGCTTTGCCCCAGTGGCGCTCCGCGAGGGCGGAGTGGCTGGAGTGCAGGGAGGTCCGGCCGCAAAATGGGGCGGTGCCTCCCCCCTCCAGAGCGCCGGCGGGGAGGCCGGGGGCGCGTGGTGTGTGCTTGTGTGATTTGGGTGCGTGTTCGTCTCCGTGGGTGTGTATGTGAGATGTTGTGTGTTTGTGTGTGTGTGCGCGTTCGCGCGTGTGTTTCGACCTCTGCGCGTGGATGTGTGCGCGTGTGTGTGCGTGTGTGTGTGCGTGTGTGCTGAGCATGCTGGCGTGCGTTTGTGTCCTCGTGTTGTATGTGTGTGGCCGTGCGTGCGTGCTGATGCGCGCGTGCTCGTTTGTGTGAGCGCCTCTTTGCTATCCGGGTTTTGGACGCTTCCAAGTATATATATATATATACATACATACATACATACATATACATATACATATACATAAAGATGTGTGTGTATATATATATAATTTTGCAAGTTATTTCCCAGGCCGTGGCTTTTTGAAAGAGATGCTTTGCGCTGATTTCCTTCATGTTAGGCGTGTTGCCCTTTCAAACACGTGAGCCAAAGATATAGTTCTCGCGCAATCATCTGAAACCTCTCTGCATGCGCATGTTGTTGCATGTTTCGCTTAAGTTATCCTCTGATTTACCCTGTCAGCGTGGTTCGTCAGGGGGAGCGCTAGAATGTGGTCATGGCAGTTCGGTGTTTAATTTTGGTTTTTGTGCTAAAATTCTAGATGCTTCGCGTATCCCCAGCAGTTTGTCCAGAAACAACGCCCAGGCGAGTTGGTGCGCAGACACACCGATCCAGAAGCATTAAATAATGGTGAATTTCTTCACTCAATTCTCCGGCCGAAAAATGAGAAGATCGTCAGGCGCAAAGCCTTTTTAGAGGTTTGCCGTGGGTATCTTGTGATCGTAGACGCCAAACACGGATTCGTAATATCTTGTTTTTTTTTCCCAAGCTGCAGATAAGCTATAAAATTGTTCAGCGCAGCAATGGGATATCATTGGACGCTTGATATCAGTCTTTTGTCAGGGCTCGGGCTTAAAAAAAAACTATTCGTTGTCTGTGTATTTATTGTACATGATATGTGAACAGAAGTTTTACGATTCGTGGGCGGAAAGATAGATTCATGGTTTACTGCCGGCGCCCAGACGATCAAAGAAGAGAGGGCCCGAAATTTCAGCGTTTTTCCAGGGGTCGCGATTGAGGTGTTATTCTTTAGTTTTTCCAGGGGTCGTTTTTTGGGCGCTCTAACAATCCGCGGCCCTTCTTGTCCAGATCAGTAGGGGAAGAAGGAGAGGTGGAAGAGAAAAATTGAACTATCGACGCCCTAAAGGGCTGGTGAGATTTATTATTCTCGATTTTTCGATGTTCATTTATGCCGTCAGAAATATTTGGATGTTGAAGTTTATACAGAATCGTTGTTTTGATTTTGCTTGTGGCGTTTTTATCGCCGTGTGTGTTTGCGGCGTTTTCTTGTTTAAGTAGAGAGCGAAGAGTATTACACGCATCAAATTATTCTGCGTAATTTTCAGCGTTTAAATTCTTATTTTCATAAAGTCAGTGATTGTTTTAGAAAATACTTTGCCGTAACTAATAATTGTAAGGACGAACGAATTGGGCAAACAGTTTCTTGAGGTTGCAAATGAGTGTCGTTTTTTTGTAGTATTGGGTTTTTTTTAAAAATTAATGTATTTTTTTCGATTGTAATTTTAGTTATTTCTACGTTTTTTTCACAGCGTTGATGGATTGTGTGTTTTTTTTTTTGGGGGGGGCGAAGTTCTAGCGCTCGTGCGTGTTTGTTATCGTTGATTTGGTGTTTATATTTCCCACGGTATTTCGAGATTCAATTTATTAGTAATGGACAGAGCAATTATTTGTACATTGTTGATTTCTTTAATGACATTTCGTTTTTAGTTGTGCGCAAATGAGGTACCATCAGAGGGGCGAGTTGAATTTATGTAGACGGCTACAATTTCCATTAGCGTTCAGAGCTGAGCAATTGTTATTGTTGGTTTATGTTGTACAGATAGTATAATGTGAAGGAAGTTTTACGAGCCTCGTTGTGAGTAAGGTTACGGTGAACCACCAGGCCCATCATGAGATGATCTTTTTAGATCGGGTTTGTATTGGGCGCCGGCAGTGAACGGTGAATTTTGGTCACAGTTTCTAGTGTTCCGGTGTTTCTTCACATATAATGATGTTTTCATGTTGTTTTAGTGTGAGAGTTGTTTTTTTTGTTTTTGTTTTTTCCTAATCGTTCTGCATTTAGCAGACGTGTCGATATTGACATTGCGATGTTGAAAATGTGTTGTTGCGGCACTTGGAATGCAGCGTGTTGGTGCTGAATTTTTCAAGGTCGCATTTCCTGTTTGCGTTATTCTGGCGTTCAAATGTGCCGTTTTTCGTTGATATGGCATTGTTTCGTATGAAACACGTTTCTTTGGCGTTTCGAGTTCATATTTATTTTTTGCGGCGTTTTGGGTTTGGAATGTGTGGTTCACAGTGCGTCGATTTCCCAGATGTTTTTTTTTCCTGAGAGTTCGAGGGTTCGATATCAGAAGAACAGTAGTGGTTTTTCCCGCAGTTGATTTCGTTATTCCAGAATCTTTTTATTGGGAGGGCTTTTAAACATCGTACATGTCCTGAAGCGTTTCGGGCACGCATTTGCGCATGTTTGCATGTGTGCAGGTATGCGTGAAAGCGTTGTTGGCAGTGAGTTTTCGAGTGGGGCTTAGAGTTTTGCAGAGGAGTTTTTCAGCATCTTATGAGTCATCGTTTAAGTATACGCGTGCGTGTCTTGCGTTCACATGAGTGTTTTTTTTTTTGCCATTAGATGTTCGACGCGTGTTGGTACTTTTCTGTAATTTGTTGTTATTGTTTATTTTTTTGTTTGTTTGTCTCTTTTTTTCTGTCGTGTTTCTCGTGTTTGTTTTGCTTTGTTTATTTTTGTTGCCGTGGTCGATTTTCCTTGTTTCTTTGCCTTTATCCCCGGTTGTTCGGTCGGCAGGCGTTTTTTGTTGTTTTTTGTTGTTTTTATTTTGTCGGTTTGTTTTTTCCTCGTACCAGTTTTTGTTTTCTCGTTTTCTTCGTCTGTTTTCCGGCAGTCTGCGTGCTGGAGTTCTAAGAGTCCAAGCTATGTTAGGCTCAAGCTATTGTGGCACGAGCTATTGTGGCACGAGTTCAGAAGCTACCATTGCCTGTCGCCGGGGCGGTCTAGGTATATCTTTTGTCTGTCGCCGGGGCGGTCAACCACCGAATACATCTCGGTTGTCTCAGTTCGTTCGCAATGTCTGGCGCTGCTGCTGCCGCTCTTGCTGGCGAGGCAATTGACCTTACCCAGAGCATTTTTGGGACGAATTCCAGCACAGGTGTCGGGAAGGGGCCGTTCAGCCGATTGTCAGATCGTGCTAATGCTGTGAAAGCTGCCCTGGCTCGTTCCCCTGGAGGTACGCCAGAACAGAAAAAGCTTCGAACCGATGACATAATGGACGCGTGTGAGAGTCAATCGAAGGTGGAGTTTACTCCCGCGCCCGCCTTTCCAGGCGTCGGAAGCGGGAACGTAGAGCCGAGCGCCGTTGCATTTGCAGCGGCTGCTCCCGGAGCCGGCTTATTGGAAGGCAGTTCCGGTGCATGCAAAGGCCCTTTGGGTGGCGCGCATGCGGCTCCCGGGACTTGCATGGGAGGCAGTCCCGGTAGTGAGCTGAGCGCTGCTACTTTTGTGGCGGCTGCTCCCGGATCTGGCCCTGCGGGTGGCGGTTCCGGTGCGTGCAATGGCCCTTCGGGTGGCGTGCATGCGGCTCCCGGTGCACCTGGAACCGGCCCTTCGGGTGGCAGTTCCGGGCCGGGCGCGGGTCTCGTCCCCCCGGGAGCGGGCGCGGGTTTCGTCCCCCGCCGGCACCAGCCGTTGTTCCTCCTCCGGCATCTGCTTCAATGGACGAGAAATTGACTTTCATTATGACGAACATGAGCTTGAAGGCTGAAACAGCGACCAAGGACGACATCAACAGTTTGCACACTCGGATTTCGGCAGAGACGAAAATTGCAATTTCGGAAGCGGTCGATCCCCTGAAAGATGAGATGGAAGAGATTCGTGGTCGTCTTAGAGTTCTTGAATCGCGTCCGTCTTCCAGCGGAGGCCTGAGTAAGCAGCAGATTCAGATGATTAATTCGATCGACCCGGCGAATCGGCAGGTGGCGTTCTCGGGCTTTTCGGCTTCGACTTCTTTGCAGGATCGCGTTCGTGAGATCGAGACGTACATGCTGAAGTTTGCCAGCTTACCTCAGTATTCCATTGGTCATTTCATGCAGGGGCCCCGGAACGCCCAGACTGCATCGAAGACCTCTTACATCGAGTTCTTGACTGAAGATAATCGGAAGAAATTCTTGGACGAGCCGCGGAATGTAAGTTTCGCTAGTTCGTCTGGTTCGATTCGCGTCCGGGCAGCCAAAACCAAGTTTAACAAGCATCGTGATTGGGCTCTCGGCCGAGCACGAGAGCTTTTGAAGGCAGCTGCGCCCGGACAGGCTGTCGAGGCCGACTTTAAGAACCGTTTTGTGCAGATTGACGGAGCGAAAGCTTTTCAGCAGTCCAATATTGATTTTGAGGGAGCGTTTTTGCATCCTTTTTTGAATCTGTCCCTGAAATAGGGGTGTTGGGGGGCTGCTTACTTGTTTCACTGTCCTCTCCTCTCCTCTGCCCACGCCCTCCGCAATGCGGATTGTGAGCGGTCCCCGGGTATTGCAGTATCTTCTCGTCTCCGCCGGCGTGGTCCAAGATCCGCTGGTTCGCTTGAAAAGCGTCGGAATCGATTGCCTTCTGCCGTGGAATATCGACCTTCCAGTTGCAAGCCAGGTACTCTTTCGAGTTCACTGACAGGCAGTTCTCCTCCTCGTCCTTCTCCCTCGTCCTTTGTCCTGCCTCCTTCTGTTCCTCTCTCTCGCATCGATTTCTCGCAGCGTTTATTGACGAGCTATTTCGCTCGAAGTTCAGAGTCTTCTTCACGCAATTTGCCTCGAGACGGGGATCCGCGAGAATCCGGATCCGATCCGTCTCTTGTTTCACAAAGCCTCACCATACTTCATGTAAATATCGATAGTTTCTTAGTTCGTAAGGCAGAGCTGGAAGGTCGTCTTGCGTTGTTGCCGTTTCTTCCTGCCGTTCTCGTTTTGAATGAGACGAAACTAGACAGCGCTTGCAGCATTCCATCGCTTTTGCATTACACAGTTTTGGAGCGTCGTGATCGTAACAGGAATGGTGGTGGTGTTCTTGTTTTCGTGCAAGATTGTTTAACCAGTCTCTTCTCTCCTCTCTCTCGCTCTTCCTCTGCTGAGATCATCTGGTTCTTATATCATTCGCTTCTAGGTCCAGTCTTGCTTGCTTGTTGGTATCGTCCACCCCACTACGGCGAAATCGCAAGCATCAATGCGTTCAGTGCTGAATGGGCGGCGCATTCGAATCTTGCGGTAGGCACGGTCGTGGTAGGAGATCTGAACATACATCACACTGGATGGTTGCGTTTCTCCAGGGGAGTTACTCCGGAGGGTACGGCGATGCAGCATTGGTGCACGATGCACGGTTTCAAAGAGAAGGTTCGGCAGCCCACTCGAGGCCCGAATTTATTGGATTTAGTTCTCACCGACCTTCCAGATCAAGTCTCTACTACAGTCTTGCCAGAGCTTGCCGACCATCGTCTTGTTCTTGTCTCCTTGTCCTTCCCGCCTCTCTCGGTTTCTTCTGTCTCCCGTCCGGTTTGGAAGTATAGGGAAGCGCGATGGTCGGCTATGCGTTGTGATTTTCGCAATACTGATTGGAGTTTTATTCCGGCATCTTCGCCTGACGCGGCAGCACGCGCTGTCACGGAGAAGGTTTTCAGTGCCATGCAGCTTCACATACCGCAGTCGTCTATCCGTATGAATTCTTCCCATCCTTGGCTTACCTCTGCGTGTCTGGACAGCATCCGGGCAAAACGCGACACTGCTGGCACGCCAGATTTTCCATTGGCGGTGCGAGCTTGTAGTCGGCATCTTCTTTCTGCACATCGTGCCTTCATCGATCGTACTCGCAACAAACTTCAGCAGCTGAAGGCGGGATCGAAAGGCTGGTGGCAGCTTTCTAGACAGTTGCTATCGAAAATCAGTAAGTCTTCTTCCCCTCCTCTCCGCTCCTCTTCAGGATCTTGGATCGTGGATCCGGCCGGGAAGGCAAACCTATTTGCGCAGAGCTTTCGTTCGAAATGGCACGTTCCTACATTAGAGACGAATTCGTTTTCTCCTCTTCCGTCTCCGCCTCCGTCTTCCTCGTTTTTTCCTCTTCCCCCTCTCCGCCTCCGTGTCGCACGCAGGATTTTGAAGGATCTTCGCATCGATAGCGGTACGGGGCCAGATTTAATTCCTGCTCGAGTCTTGAAACTGTGTTGTGAAGAGTTGGCCGTGCCCTTTGTCCTCCTTACTCGCCTCATCCTCTGTTGTGGGCGTTGGCCACGGTTCTGGACTGTTCATTGGATCCACCCGCTCCATAAACGTAATTCGCTACATGATGCTGATCACTATCGGGGTCTGCAGCTGACCTCCCAGCTCTCCAAAGCAGTGGAGCGATTTATCTGTAGTATCTTCCTCCCTCCCCTCCATCGCTGTTTATCCTTCGGTGCATTTCAGTTTGCCTACTCGCCTGGACGAGGCGCACGTGATGCAATTTTGTTTTTCACGATGTGCTGGCTCCGCGCCTTTGGAGAGGGTAGGCGGGTTGCACTCTATTGTTCTGACGTGGCCGGAGCCTTTGATAGGGCATCGGCGGAGCGTCTTCGTAACAAGCTAGCCGCGTCAGGTATTCACCCCAAGATCTTATTGGTACTTACAGACTGGCTCGCCCCAAGGTCAGCATATGTTGTGTGCAACGGAGCTGTTTCTGAATGTGTTCCTATGTGTAACATGGTTTACCAGGGGACCGTTTTTGGTCCCAGCCTCTGGAACGAATTCTATTCCGACGCCCGGGATCCTATAGTAAATTGTGGATTCCAGGAGGTAGTTTTCGCAGATGATCTTAATGCATTCAAACTGTTTGACAATGCGGTGCCCGATCATGTATTGTTTTCTCATCTGGGCGAGTGCCAACAGGAACTTCACAAGTGGGGCCGGGCGAACGGTGTCACTTTCGAGTCAGGAAAAGAGAGCTTCCACATCCTGTCTCACAGTGCTCCAGTAGGAAACAGTTTTAAGATTTTGGGTATATTATTTGATTGTAAACTTTTAATGCATGATGCGATCAGTGAGTGTGCGTGCGAAGGCGGCTGGAGGTCTCTTCAGATTCTGTCCTGCCGGCAGTTCTACACGACAAGAGAGCTTGTGCAGTTGTACAAAAGTCATGTTCTATCGTATCTGGAGTACCGTACGCCAGCTATCTCTCATGCTTCTTCCTCCTCTTTTCTTCTTCTAGATGGCGTGCAACAGCGCTTTCTCATGGCATTGAATATGTCAGAGTTTGACGCTATATTGTCATTTTCGCTGGCTCCTCTCGCAACCCGCCGAGACATCGCTATCCTTGGGATGATTCACAGGACGGTGCTGGGTCTAGGGCCACATGTGTTTCAGCAGTTTTTCTGTCTTGCTCGTTCCCCTCCTCCTCCTTCTCGCTCCCTCCGCTCCGCCTCCGCCTCTTCGCGTCGGCACATTCGTCATCTGGTGGTTCCGATTTCTGCTTCGTCTCCGGACTATGTCTCTCGGTCGCCGCTCGGTGCCGTTCGTGTCTACAACATATTGCCAGACAGCATAATCGGTCAAAGAAGTGTGAAGCAGTTTCAATCTCACTTGCAAGAACTTGTTGTTGCCTGTGCTCGCAATGGCGCGGCGTCTTGGCAGACGGTTTTAAGCTGGCGCCGGCCGCTTGCTTTTCACCCTTTGCTTTCTCTCAGAGACTGGCAACCGTCTTGATGATGGTCGCGGCCGGAATGTTTCATTCTCGCAGACTTGTGGCGTGGTTCGTGCTGCCCGAGGCGTGATAAATATATATATATATATATATAAAGGCCGCCGCGCTGCCATTTATTGTGTTTTTGCAGGAAACAAGGTATATATCAGTGATTTGAGTGAGGATTGTTGTGCATGCGCTGTTGTGACATTTTGTGTGCTGTCAAGAGCCAGTTCTGGCTCAGATCATGCTGAGGTGGAAAAAGGATTTCACCAGCCCTGTCGGGCAGGTCCGTGGACCCCAGCTCCGCTACATAAGTTATCAAGATAACATTTCAGTACTTGCATGGTAGCGCGATTGGTTTCTGTTCTTCTCGCGATGGCTGGTCTTGTGGACACACGCCTGCTGGGACGACCAAATAAGTATTCTGGTAACCGCGATGAGTTCCCGACTTTCAGATATCAGCTGATTAGCTACCTGGGCGCGATCGACCCGAGGTTGGCACAAGCAGTTGCGACAGCAGCTACACCTGGCAGTGCCATCACGCTTTCGGAGATGGGTGATGACAACAAGCAGTTCTCAGCGACGATGGGATACATTCTATCACAGTTACTTGGCGGCAGCGCGTTGACCTTGGTGATGAATTGTGAGCCAGGCAACGGCCTGGAGCAGTGGCGACGACTTTGTCTACGCGAGGATGCGGCCACTGGCTCCAACAAGGTAACGCAGCTGCAGCTTCTAGTGAACACAGAGTTTTCAGGCAAGTGGGAGACATACGTCGAGGAACTCACGAAGTTTCTACTGGACATGAATCGATATCAAGAGAAGTTTTCAGAAGTGATCTCAGACACCCTCGTCCAAGCCTTGATCAAGAAGAACACGCCCGAGCCACTAAAGACCCAGGTGATGATGCAGACCTTCACGAACCACCAGATCCTACGGGAGACTTGCGAGGCCTTCGCTCAGCAGATGACGCAGCGCGACCCGAGGGTGACCAAGAAGAAGTTCGACCCGAACGCCATGGACGTAGACGCTTTCGACAAGGGCGGCAAGGGCGATTCCAAGGGCAAGGGCTTCGGCGGCAAGTCAGACCAGAAGGGCAGCGGTGGCAAGACGAGCGGTCAAAGGAGCGCTTGGCAGAGTTCGGGCAGCAAAGGTGGCAAGGGCGATGGCAAGAACAAGATGAAGGGCAAGAAGGGCGAGATGAAGCTCTTCGACGGATGGTGCTCGAATCCCCACTGCGGCAAGTACGGGCACAAGATCGCGGACTGCAGGAAGTACGGCGGTGGCGCTTACCAGCCTGGAGGAGGTCAGCGATCCGTTTCTGAGGTCCAGCCAGGACTTCAGCCAGCTCCAGGATCGGGCTCAGCAAGTACGGTCCATCCAGGAGATTCAGCGTCACAGACACGAGTATGTGGGACTGGACGCGTACAGGCAGCAGTACTGCCAGACGACGAAGGGGGTTGGATTTTTGCGTTCACGGACGACACTGACGGGGATGAATGCGAGATGCTCGTGGATAGTGGAGCGCACACTCATGTTGTACCAAAGGCTATGACGGAGAAGTGCAAGCTCACAGGCGAGCCAGGTCAGTCTCTGCGATCCATTACTGGTAAGGGTATTCGGACTTGGGATAAGCGGACGTTGACGGGTAAGGTCTTCGATTCGAATACGTCGATTCCTGCGAAGCTAGACGTCACGCCAGCTGAAGTTCGTAGAGGTGCCCTTTCAGTTGCAGAGATGAATGATGCAGGTTATTCGGTACACTTTGATCCTGACGGAGCCAAGATGTTCAAAAGCAACAAGAATGTGCAGCACGAGTTAGATAAGGCGATCGAGTCGACAGTGACTTTGCGGTTGCGACGGAAGGTGAATGCGTTTCTTCTTCCCATGAAGTTCAAGGATCCGACAGGCTACGAGTCCATCATCGGCGATGTCGAGGACAACCCTGAGAAGGACGACGAGCAGATGAAGGAGGAGCCTATCGTGACGCAGCCTGTGGAGGTGCAGGCTGACAGTGGAGCGGCTAGTTCACGTGATGGCCCACGTGGTGTCGCAGAAGAAGTTCCAGATCAGACGGGGACGCCCGTCGCACCCGGGCTCAAGAGACCAGCTCGGATGTCAGGAGAACATGTCAGAGCGCACATTCGGAGAGGTCACATTCCTTTCGAAGCTTGGTGTCAGGAGTGCATGATGGGTCGAGGGCAAGAAGACCCTCATCGCGCGAGAGATCCAAACGCATCGGCTACTCCAGTTGTATCATTCGACTATGGGTTTCTCAGTCTCGGTGAAGACGGATCAGGTCAGCGTCTTACCCTGGCCGTCGGCAAGGACAGAAGGACAGGCTACCTCATGGGAGTTGTCGTGGAAGCTAAAGGCAGTCAGAGCTACGCCATAGCGGCCATCAGCGAGTACCTGGACGAGCTGGGCTACATGAGCATGGAAGTTCAGTTAGACGGAGAACCAGCACTGGAGGCACTCATGAATGGAGTGATTTCGGAGCGTATCAAGAAGCTCGGCAAAGAGGCAGCTGAAGCACAACTTCGAGTACGGTTGGTTCCAAAAGGAAGCCACGCTTCTCAAGGTGGAGTTGAGAGTGGAGTCAAGTCGGTTGCAGGTCTTGCTAGGACTGGGCGTTTGGCTCTGGAGAAGCGTTACAACATGAAGTTCACTGAGGATGTACCTATCATACCTTGGATGATTCGACATCAGATATTCTGCCACAACAGGTACCAGCGGAGGAGGAGCAGCGGTCGCACATCTTTCGAGGAGCTCAGGTTGGCACCGTACACTTCACCCATGCTGGAGTTCGGAGAGACAGTGATCGGCAAGGAGCACACAGAGCTGCAGGACAAGCTGGGCACAGCCTGGTGCAAGGGACTGTGGCTAGGACGCAGCTCGAAGAGTGATGCTCATCTTATCGGTACGGCGACGGGGGTAGTTCAGGCCAGGACAGTGAAGCAGCTGACGACTGAGGAGAGTTTCGACATGGAGATGCTCAAAGCCATGCGTTGGACGCCTTGGAGGACCTCGGTCAGAGCTGGAGTCTACGAGGGCGAGAACTGGCAGCCGACGGAAGGATGCCCTGGGTGTGAGTATGCAGCCAAAGGTCAGCATGGACGAGGACGGCCACCACACCACAGTAGGACATGCCAGCAGCGTCGGGCCGAGTACGAGAAGTCAATCGCCAGTAAGGACGATGAACAGCCGAAGGTGGTCGTGGTTCCTGTACCTACGGCCAGCTCGGAGGCTAACAGCGGCGAGCAGCAAGCACAGCGGCCAGCAGGGCCAGAACCAGCACAAGGTCAAGATCCAGTTGAAGCCGTTCGTCGGGAGGTGCAGAAGATCGAGAGGAGGCTTCGAGGCAAGCAGGGAGTACCAGCTCCAGGGGCACCCGCCAAGCGAGGAGCTGCTGACGCTGACCTCGGTGAAGGCGGCCCTGGAGGCCCACCTGGGAATCGAGGCCTGGTGGGAGCCATCGAGAGCTTGAGTACTGGCGACCTCAAGAGGCTCGTGGCGGGCTTCAGCACGGAGGAGATGATGAGGCTCGTGGGCGAGGTCGACAAGGAGCTGAAGGACGACAGCGAGTTCAGCATCGTGATGGGCTGGACCGAGAACGACGAGTGGGAGGCGAAGCAGTGCGAGCTAGATCGGTTCGACAACTACGACGTGTGGGAGCTCACGCTGAGGGACCCTCACGGGCCTAAGGCACTCACGTGGACTTGGGTTTTGGAGATGAGGAGTGGCGAGCTCAAGGCTAGGCTTTGTGCGCGACCATTCGGCAAGCAGGTCAACAAGAGCAAGAATGAGCTGTACTGCCCTACGCCACTTTCGTTCTCACTCAAGTTGCTCATGGTCTACGCTGTCGTTAAGGATTTCGCCATCTTCTTTTTCGACATATCTCGAGCGTTTCTGTACACGCCGATTCGGGAGTTGGTGTACGCAGAGGTTCCGAAGGAGTACTACCATCTTCCCGATGGTTCGGATTGGGTTTTCAAGCTCAATAAGACCGTCTACGGACTCAACGAGGCGATGATCGATTTCGACGACCACTTTGAGAACATCGCTACAGGACGGAATGATGAATCTAAGATGACGTTCAAGAGGTTTCTTTCTGACCCATGCACGTTTGCAGACAAGGCTAATCAAGTTGCTATGTCCAAGCACGTTGACGATGGCACGCTGGTGGGACCCAGAGTTTCAGCCAGCAAAGTGTTGGAGGAGCTCGGCACCCATTTCCTACTAAAGGTTTCAGAACTTACAGTTGGTGGTCCTGAGATCAAGCACCTTGGACGTGGCTGGCTCCGCACCCCCGAAGGCATTCAAGTTCGCATGTGGCCTGCCATTGTCAAGAAGCTACTCGACTCTGAGCCCAATGATAAGAAGACGAGCCCAATACCAGGAGTCAAGAATGAGAGGAAGGTCGAGAGCGAGGAGGAGTTGGATTCCAAAGCGGCCACGAAGTTCAGGAGCATCAACGGCCTCAACATGTTCGTGTGTTTGGAAAGGCCTGAGTGTCAGTACGCAGCGAAGGAGTGTTCGAGGGGGATGTCACGACCGACGGTGCAGGACCAGATGAGGCTCACGCGCATCATCAGGTTCATTCGAGCTCACCCATCTTCAGTCACGTGCATGTATCCAGACAGCGGCGATTTCAAGGTTATCGGACGTGCAGACTCTAATTGGGCAGATGATCCTATCGGGAGGAAGTCTACAAGTTGTGGTCAGTTGTTTCTCAATGGAGCTCTGATCATGCAGTTCGTCAAGACTCAGGGGGCACCAGCACTCTCGTCGCCTGAAGCTGAGTTCAACGCACTCGTGCATGTCGGGATCGAGGCGAGAGGGGCACAGACGTATCTCAAGGAGCTCTTGGACGAAACTGTACCAGTGACGCTGGAGAGTGACAACTCCAGCGCTCTCACGAACGTCGAGAAGAAGGGAGTCGGCAGGATGAGGCACATCGAGTTGAAGGATCTGTGGATCAAGGACCTAGTCGCACGCAAGGCTGAGACGAAGGTCAGTACGAGCAAAGTTCACACCAACGAGAACACCGCAGATCTTGGGACGAAACATCTTTCGAGGGTAGATTTCATGAAGCACCTAACGGCGATGAAGGTATGGCTCACTTGGAAAGGTGAGGTTGGTGAAGTTTCGAGTTCAAGCAACGAAAAGAAGGGCCAGATCGGTAAGCCGGCGCTGGAGCTGATGGGAGCACTTACTCAATGCTTGGTGGGTCTTGGTACGTTTCTTCAACTTGGACGTGCGGACGCTACTGAGTTGGTGGAGAGGGAGTTTCAGCCAGTCGCGATCTCGAGCCCTGCAGATGATGACAGCCATTTTGGCGTTTCCACAACGGTCGTGATGATGACGCTCACCCTTTTGAGTGTTGTCGCAACGAGTGCAGTCTTCAAAGTCAAGCAGCACATCGACCGTATCACGCAGCCAGCACAGAAGGATGCCTCAACTCAGTACAGCCTGAAGGACGCGATGACGAATGGAGCCACGAACAAGATCGTGGTCAATGATCTTCGGGCTATGTTCACAGCTATGACTATAGACAGTGGACGGGAGTTTCTACGACTACGGCGAGTGGATCGGGCCGTCTCGGCATACACAAAGGCAATGGTGGTCGAAGCTTGTGTGGCGACCGCCCTCAACGAGATAGAGAAGGACAATATCTACAGTTTTGACGGGTATGTCGGGATTTGGTACCCTCACTCGCTGGCGAGGATTCGATATTAATATGTTTCCAGAATGCGTGCCCGATCTTGGCATGAAGCTGCAGATGGGCCCGAGGAGGAGTGCAGGAAACAAGGTATATATCAGTGATTTGAGTGAGGATTGTTGTGCATGCGCTGTTGTGACATTTTGTGTACTGTCAAGAGCCAGTTCTGGCTCAGATCATGCTGAGGTGGAAAAAGGATTTCACCAGCCCTGTCGGGCAGGTCCGTGGACCCCAGCTCCGCTACATAAGTTATCAAGATAACATTTCAGTACTTGCAGTTTTGTTTTTTTTGCCCGAATGTTTCCATGCCGAATAGTGCTCTGGGTTTTTAGAGGTCGGAAGAAGAAAAACACATTGCGGCGTTTTGGTGCCCATTCCATTGTTCCGCGTTTTCGCGCAGAATTATGCAGCATTTTGGTGTTAACATTCCACCATCAGGCTTCTACAAGATGATCATATGTTTAGGTTTTCTCCTTTTTCTCTTTTCCTTGAAGAGTGCATTCAAATGAAACCTGGCTGGTTCAAGGTTGTTTTGACTGGAGGTTGCTTTGGTTTCTCCCCCTGACCCGTGAGATGCACGAGTGTTTTCTGCGTGCAGAAGCATATTGCCGTCGTTTACAGTCAAGTACGCTTTGCAAGCCGAGCATGCGGGCGTTGCTCCCGGTTGTCCGGGCGCTGGCGGCGTTTCCAGTTATGTTCTGGTTCGTTTGTCTCAGCGTGCAGAAGTGAAGAGCATGATTCGTTCGCCAGCCGGTTTCCCGACCGAAATCCCGTTCCGGCGACAGTTTCCAGGACGACCAGAAGGCGCAGTTTTTTTTTCCCACAGTGGTTTTTCTAAGCGGTGGGGGGTATGCGAGTGCCGTGGCTGTTTGGCCGTGGCTGTTTTGGCCGGCACTGCATCTGCAAGCGCCTCGCCCCGATGCGGCGCTTGGGACCGGCCGTTCCGGACGCAGCCCCACTGAGCCATTGATTGGTTCACAGAAACTGGGCAGAATATTTGCCGAACGTCTAGTTGGCCACGAAAGCAGAAGTGCAATCGAGCCAGGTGGAGATCATGAAGGCACCAAAAATTAGGTGCAAGATATTGTAATCGTATTCAATCTGAATTTCAAGAGAAACGTGGCCGCGTTCAAACATTGGAGACTTCTGGTTTTTCCACGCCGGGTCTTAAGGAACAGCTTAATTTATCGAAAGCTATGGGTCCAGCCGAGAAACAGATTGCTTTCGCGGGGTTCTCTACAAGCGGTTTGAGCCAGAGAGTGGCATATATTTTTGATTTGATCAAGAAGTCCATTGACAACCAGATTTCTTTTCATGTCGGACATTTCTACACCGGACCACGGAGCGCACAAGTCGTATCTAAAAAAGCTTCATTTGCCGAGTTCTCTTCAGATTATGCTGCAGCTTTCTTTCTGAGAAGTGTTGGAGGTAAAGGCAAAACATTTCCGAGTACGACTGGTGGTATTATTTTTTTGGAGCCAGCAAAGACTAAGGTAAATGCTTTTCGTGTCTGGGCTTCCCGAAGAGCAACGGCCATGATCAAGGCAGATCGTATTCTACGTGGTCGCAGTGTCCATATTGATTAGAAGATTCGGAAAATCACCATTGACGGAAATTGTGTTTTCATCCAGAATGGCGGTGACTTACGCGGTGGTTTCACCGGCGAGTTTGCGCATTTCCGGTTGCCGTAGGAAGCATGGGGTCGCTTGTTCGCAGTCTCTTTCCTCGTCCCTTACTCTCGCGTGTTCTGCTGCCCCTCGCGCTGTGAGTTGTGTGCGGCCCCCCCTTTGCGTCGATTCCGGAGGCGCGGTCCTCGTTCTAGTTCGTCATTTGTTTCGCGTTTCACTGAGCATCGTCTGAGACCGAGTGCATGAGACGGTCTTTTCGAATTCTCTTACCCCCGAAATTTCGAACAGCCTTAGGCCGGAATTTTCGAACCGCCTTAGGCCGGAAGTTTCAGACCGCTTTAGGCCGGAAGTTTCGAACCGCCTTACTCCTGAATCTTAGGTGTGTCCTTTGCCTCCGTTCCGCCCCTTTTTCTCCCAGCCAACTTTGCGTGAATTTTTTGATCCCTATCGGTAGTCTTCTGCTCCGGGCGGTGGCTGTGGCAACTCCCAGTTTTCGCCGTCCGTTGATGTTTCTGATCTCACCATTTTTTACACTAGTTTAAGACCTTTCAATGCTCATTCTGGCGAACTCTCTGCTCGTCTGTCCCTTTTTGCTTTTCCTCTTCATTCAGTGTGCACTGTTGAAACTTGGTTCGGCGCTTCGATTTGCACTCCGTCGCTAACCGGATGCAGAATTCTCGCGCGGTGCGGCAGCAGTCAGCAAGCAGGAGGTGTTGCCATTTTTGCGCTGGGCTCCATCATTTCTGTGTGTGTTCTTTTGCTTAATTCTCCTTCGGCCGAGCTTTGTTGGATTTTAGTGCATCGTGCTTTTGGCCCAGTGGTCATTGGCTGCATTTATCGCCACCCTTGTTACGGGGAAGTTGGTTTCTTATCTGCTTCAGCTTCTTAATTTTAGACTTTGTATGATCAGTGCGTTGGTCGCATTTTGCTGGGAGATTTTAATGTGCATCACCTTCACTGGCTGCGTTTCAGCCATTCTGTAACGCCGGAGTGAACCTTCTTGAATAATTGGTCAAGCGAGCGCGGTTTATCCCAGCGAGTGCGGTCTCCAATTCGTGCTGCCTATCTCCTTCATATAGTTTTTACTGATTTGCCAAACCTTTTGACTGTCGAAGTAGTATCTGAAATTGCGGACCATCGTGGCTTGTCGATTAGTTTTTCTTCCCCGCCCCTCCGTTTGGAATCCCTCTCCCGAGAAGTTTGGCACTGCGGCAGCGCAGCTGGTCTTCCTTGAAGCGTTCCATTGCGCAGCATGATTGGGGATGGATTTCTCAGCTGTCAGTAGACGATGCAACGCGACGTTTGACTGTTGTTATTTTAATTTTAATGCGTCAGTTTTTACCCCGCTCATTTGTTTCGTTCCGCCCTTCCCATCTTTGGCTGACAGGGGAAGGTGCACGTTTAGTTCGAGAGAAAATTGACGGTGCTGGAACTGAGTTTTATTCAGCTGCTTGCCATCGTTGTAGCGATGGTCTGCTTGCTGCCCACCAGGCTTACGTCGTGCGCACCCGGGCGAAGCTCAGACGATTGCGCCGCGGAAGCAAGCAATGGTGGACAGTTTCCGATTCCTTGCTGAGTCGTTCCCCTTGTTCTAGCGGATCTTCCTTGAAACGTTCCAACGGAGCTTGGGCTATCAGCAGTGCCGAGAAAGCGGAGCTCCTTGCCGCGAGTTTTTCAAGCAAGTGGAGCTTGCCGCCGGCAGAGGTCAATGAATCCACAGTTCTTTCTTCGCGGTTAATTGAGGAAGACGATGCTTGATTCTTGCGTGTCCGGCTGCGCTGTGCTCGCGCTGTTCTGTCTGACTGACGAAGCGACAGTTCCACTGGTCCTGACCTCGTCCCCTCTCGTGTTTTAAAAGCTTGCGGCCGCGAGTTAGCTTTGCCTTTCTGTCTTTTAGTGCGACAGATAGTTGGTCAGGCGCATTGGCCGTCTCGTTGGTGTGAGCACTGGATTTTCCCGCTCCACAAGCGCCGGACGCTTTCCGACCCGGATAATTATCGTGGACTCCATCTCGCTTCGCATCTCTCGAAGGCGGCAGAGAGACTGGTTCGTGATCTGTTTGTTCCACGTCTGGAACGTCTCGGCGCCTATGGGCCGGCGCAGTTTGCGTGCAGACAGGAGCGCGGGGCTCGCGATGCAGTTCTTTATTTCCTTTTGTCTTGGCTTCGCTCCTTCTCTCTCGGCCTCCGCGTTATCCCCTATTGTTCTGATGTGTCTGGAGCTTTCGACCGCGTCCCCGCTGACATTCTTTGCGCGAAGCTCGCCTCTGCTGGAGTGGCGTCGCGCCTTGGCTCTCTTCTTGCAAGTTGGCTCCAGCAGAGAAGGGCGCGCGTCGTCGTCGGTGGTCAACTGTCCCGTCGGATCGCTATGGGAGACATGGTGTGCCAGGGGGCAATTTTCGGACCGTCTCTGTGGAGCACTTTTTTCGCAGGCTCTTGCATGGCAACTCGGGCCGAGGCCTTCGAATAAGTTTTTTTTGCTGATGATTTAAATGCATGGCGTTCTCTGGCTGCAGATGTAGCCGACGAGCGTTGTCTAGCAATTCTTTGTCAATGTCGCTCGTTCCACGCTTGGGGCCGTGCATACCGCGTGCAGTTTGATGCGCGCAAGGAAAGCCTGCACGTGCTTTCTCGTGCGCGTCCTGTCGGCGATCATTTCCAGATCTCGGGCATTCTTTTCGACCCAGAACTTATAATGCACAGCGCCGTGGACGACTGCGTTTCCGCTTGTTCGTGGAAAGTGCCCAGGCTAATCCGTACTCGGAGCTTCCGCGCAGATGTTGAGCTCATTGGTCTCTTCAAAGCTCACATCTTGTCGTGCATTGAATATCGCACGGCTGCTGTCTACCGCGCCTCTTCTTCTATCCTCTCTCCTTTGGACGCGGTTCTAATTAGATTTTCACGTAGTTTGAATATTTCGAGCACGGGCGCTTTGTTCCACTTTAACCTTGCCCCTCTCTCGACGCGCCGGGACATTCGTATTCTTGGGGTAATTCACCGTGCTGTTTTGGGTGTTGGCCCCAGCTGTTTCCGCAAGTTTTTGTTATTGACGCGCGTCCTGCGCCGGCTAGAGCTCCGAGGCGCCGCAGGCACCACCTTGTCGAGCCCCCGATCTGCGCTCCGGACTTCTTGTTGCACTCGGCAATAGGCGCTGTGCGAATTTATAATTTGCTGCCGGACTTCGTCGCGGCAGCGCGCAGCGTCTCCGAGTTTCAATCCCGTCTGGAGGCCCTCGTGCGTTCCAGGGCAAATCACTTTAAGGGCTGGCCAGGAACTCTCTTGCCGCGCCTTCCGCTTGCTTCCCGTCCTCTCCGTGGGAGTCGAGACTGGCGCGGGTAATTTCTTCCTGGCCTTGTCACTGCCTTTTCTTTCCTTGCCCTCTCCCCCCCCTTCTGTCTCCTCTCCTGTGCACGAGTATTTTGCAGCAACCTTCGCGTTATTTTTTGAGCGTTTCACCACTCTTGCATCCTGCAATCTTTAACTTGCTCCGAGCGCTGACTTGGTGAGAGAATCCGCGTTGCGAGCTTCGTGGAGAAAAAAACATGTCGGGCATTCTCGTGTTGCCCGTCGTGTTCGGAACGGTCTTGGCGGAGGCGTTTGTGTGTTCCAGCTTGCTCTCTTCTTTTTCGTATTCTTTCTGCTGAGCGTGTCTGGTTAGTAATCTGGGCCTGCATTAGTTTCTTGTTGGCATCGTCGTCCGTGTCACGGTGAAATAAGTTCGATGGAGTCGCTCTTTGGCGAATGTAATTCGCTTGTCGATCAATGTGTAGGTATTATTATAACTGGCCTCCTCTTCCTCTCTTTCTTCTCGTCGTGTGTCGTCTGCTGCTGCTTTCCTTTCTCCCTTCCTTCTTCTCCCCCTCTCCCCCCGTCCCCCCCCCCTCTCCTTCTCTCCGCCTTCCTTGCTCCTTCTGTGGGCTTCTCTGCGGCTAACAGAGGATGGCCTTCGGTGGCTCCCTATGGGGCCACGAAACGCTGTGCTGGGTGTGGCGGACGCATGCGCCCCCCTCCACTGGGGCCTTCGGTGGAGCTCCCTATGGGGCCACGAAGCGCCGTGCTGGGTGTGGCGGACGCATGCGCCCCCCCCCGCTGGGGCCTTCGGTGGAGCTCCCTATGGGGCCACGAAATGCTGTGCTGGGTGTGGCGGACGCATGCGCCCCCCCCACTGGGACCTTCGGTGGAGCTCCCTATGGGGCCACGAAGCGCTGTGCTGGGTGTGGCGGACGCACGCGCCCCCCCACTGGGACCTTCGGTGGAGCTCCCTATGGGGCCACGAAGCGCTGTGCTGGGTGTGGCGGACGCACGCGCCCCCCCCACTGGGGCCTTCGGTGGAGCTCCCTATGGGACCACGAAACGTTGCGCTGGGTGTGGCGGACGCACGCGCCCCCCTCCACTGGGGCCTTCGGGGGAGCTCCCTATGGGGCCACGAAGCGCCGCGCTGGGAATGGCGGACGCACGCGCCCCCCCCCGTTGGGATCTTCGGTGGGGCCCCCCATGGGGCCACGAAACGTTGGGCTGGGTGTGGCGGACGCATGCGCCCCTCCACTTGGTCCTTCGGTGGAGCTCCTTATGGGGCCACGAAGCTCTGTGCTGGGTTTGGCGGACGCATGCGCTCCCTTCCACTGGGGCCTACGGTGGAGCCCCCTTATGGGGCCGCGAAGCGCCGTGCTGGGTGTGGCGGGCGCATGCGCCCCCCCCACTGGGACTTTCGGTGGAGCTCCCTATGGGGCCACGAAGCGCCGTGCTGGGTGTGGCGGACGCATGCGGGCTGTGCTACGGGGACCTTCGGTGGAGCTCCCTATGGCGCTACGAAGCGTGTGAGAGGTGCGCCGAGAGCAACGGCAAGGAGGGGGAGGACGGAGGAGGGGGGGGAGGGAGGAGGGAGGAGGGGGGGAGGAATGAGGAGGAGAGACGCGGGGCACCGTCTCTTCAAAACGAGGACCCAACACCGCGGGATGGTTGGGGTAGCAAGAGTTTTGGTTGTAGTCGTTTTTTCTTGTTCGTCGGCGCTGTTTCCGCTTCTGCCATCGCCGAAGGGCGGGGGGTCCAGCGCGAGGCCCAGAGATTTGCAATGCAGGTGGCTCCAGACCCAAATCTTTCCTTCGGGTAGTTTTGCCAATCAGGAATTATAATTACTCACTGCGTGGAGCTCCCCATATGTGCATCTCATGTTTTATGTCACGCCGTGGTGAGCGTCTGTTCATGAGCGATCGACTACAATAGCGCGTCCACGTGGGCGACAGGGCCGGCGAAGACGAGTGACCTCTAATGCGAGTGATTGCGTATGAGTCAGAGTGAGCTTTGAGTATGGTTGAATGCGAGCCTCTTCCTCTTCATCCCCCCTCCTCAGCTGCCAGGCCTTCCCCTTTTCAGCCCGTGGTAGCTTTGGAGCTTCCCACATGTGCATATGTTGTAGGATAGTTGGCAGTGGGATATGTAAGACGAGCGTTTAGCCACACAAGGCCATAAGTGCATGTCATGTTGGAGGATAGTGCCACGGTGAGCATTTCCAACGATCCCCGCACACAACCACCGCCCCCCCCTCGCAGTCACCCCCTATGAATATGATATATATATATATATATACATATATATATATATATATATATATATATATATGTCCTGGACTTCGGAACAAACGTTCTGCTCGCGTCAAGGACCTTCGAGCAAAGCGCTCCTCCTCCTCCTCCTCCTCCTGTTCCTCCGCCCCCTCCCTTCTCCTGCTCCTGCTCCTCCTCCTCATCCTCCTGCTCCCCCTCCCCCTCCGCACCCCCATGCCCTTCCTCACGATCCCCCGCCTCCTCCTCCTCCTCCTGTTCCTCCTCCTCATCCTCGTTCCTGTCATTTCCCTCCCTGTTGAGCCCAGAAACAAGCGAACCGCCTGAGACATCCCCACAATATGGCCGCGAACGTGCCCGTGCAACCACCCCTGGCGGCTCCCCATAGGGGTGCTGCAACCAGCGCCCCGCTTGAGACATCGTCACAATCTGCTCTCCAAGCGAAGGATGTTGAGCCCAGAAACAAGCAAACCGCCTGAGACATCCCCACAAAATGGCCGCGAACGAGCCCGTGCAACCACCCCTGGCGGCTCCCCTTAGGGGTGCTGAAACCAGCGCCCCGCCTGAGACATCCTCACAATCTGCTCTCCAAGCGAAGGATGTTGAGCCCAGAAACAAGCAAACCGCCTGAGACATCCCCACAAAATGGCCGCGAACGAGCCCGTGCAACCACCCCTGGCGGCTCCCCTTAGGGGTGCTGAAACCAGCGCCCCGCCTGAGACATCCTCACAATCTGCTCTCCAAGCGAAGGATGTTGAGCCCAGAAACAAGCAAACCGCCTGAGACATCCCCACAAAATGGCCGCGAACGAGCCCGTGCAACCACCCCTGGCGGCTCCCCTTAGGGGTGCTGAAACCAGCGCCCCGCCTGAGACATCCTCACAATCTGCTCTCCAAGCGAAGGATGTTGGGCCCAGAAACAAGCAAACCGCCTGAGACATCCCCACAAAATGGCCGCGAACGAGCCCGTGCAACCACCCCTGGCGGCTCCCCTTAGGGGTGCTGAAACCAGCGCCCGCCTGAGACATCCTCACAATCTGCTCCAAGCGAAGGATGTTGGGCCCAGAAACAAGCAAACCGCCTGAGACATCCCCACAAAATGGCCGCGAACGAGCCCGTGCAACCACCCCTGGCGGCTCCCCTTAGGGGTGCTGAAACCAGCGCCCCGCCTGAGACATCCTCACAATCTGCTCTCCAAGCGAAGGATGTTGGGCCCAGAAACAAGCAAACCGCCTGAGACATCCCCACAAAATGGCCGCGAACGAGCCCGTGCAACCACCCCTGGCGGCTCCCCTTAGGGGTGCTGAAACCAGCGCCCCGCCTGAGACATCCTCACAATCTGCTCTCCAAGCGAAGGATGTTGGGCCCAGAAACAAGCAAACCGCCTGAGACATCCCCACAAAATGGCCGCGAACGAGCCCGTGCAACACCCCTGGCGGCTCCCCTTAGGGGTGCTGAAACCAGCGCCCCGCTTGAGACATCCTCCAAATCTGATGTGTGTTGAGTAAGTCTGAGTATGAGTAGGTCTGAGTATGAGTATGCCTGAGTATGAGTAAGTCTGTGTATGAGTAAGTCTGTGTATGAGTAAGTCTGGGTATGAGTAGGTCTGTGTATGAGAAAGTCTGTGTATGTGTACGTCTGGGTATGAGTAAGTCTGAGTATGAGTAATACTGTGTATGAGTAAGTCTGGGTATGAGTAAGTCTGTGTATGAGTACGTCTGGGTATGAGTAAGTCTGTGCATGAGTGAGTCTGTGTATGAGTATGTCTGGGTATGAGTAAGTCTGAATATGAGTCGGTCTGAGTATGAGTAAATCTGAGTATGAGTAAGTCTGTGTATGAGTAAGTCTGAGTATGAGCAAGTGTGAGTATGAGTAAGTCCGACAGGAGGGGAGGAGAAAAGAGGAGGAGGGAGAAGAAGGAGTAGGAGGCGTCCAAGTAATTCCAAGAACCCCATCTTAGGATATGGGGAATAATATTGCTACCAACAGAAGTAAAAACAATTTGCGATGAACGGATACTATATCTATATGACAATAGAATCACATGGTTTTACACGAATCGGAATTCGTACCATTGAAGAACAATTTCGCACATACCATTTTGGTCACCCCAAGGTTGGTAGAGTAACATGGTGCCGTGCCTAGCATTGAGCGAGCAGCATCGCATGACTTTGATGTTATCTGGGCGCAATTCCGTGTTGGGCAACATTGTAGTTTATGATGTTGTGGTACGTATTCCATTATACACGGCCATTCTGTTTGAGTTAGAATTTGAGTGCTGCTATGCGTTCGTCGGTTGAACGTATTTTGCGTGTTAGCATTGATTATGTTGACTTCAGCAGGGCCTATGGTTTTAAGATTGTTGTTGTTCGACTGTTTCGATCCAATTATCTGGAGTTCGCGTCGAGAAGCTGATTATCGTATGTTCCTTTGGTTAATGCTTCTTTTTGTCAGTATGGTGAGTTGTATTACTTCAGAATTTTTGTTCGTTTCCGACTTCTCGGGCGTTGTATTTTTTCATGTGGAGATGTATTTTGTAATTATTCAGAGTTAAATTCAAATTCAGAGCAAGTTATTTAGACATTGTTGTTGATTGAGTATTAGTCCAGATGCAGTGACCCTGTTTTATATCGTGTATGTGGACAGCCGTCTTCCGTATTAGCTTAGACGATGCAGTTGGTTTGGAATGGCGCAGGCTTGGATGGTATTATTTCCAGACGCTTCGGCAACGTTACCTTTTGCAGAAGTTGCCAGCGCACCAAGAATAAAAACGCAACGGGGGGGAAATGAGCGAGACAGAGAGAAACGTAGAGAGAAGGAAGCAACAGCATTTCCTAGTTCGCTAATTTGGTTTAATCGAACACGTTTTGGAATGTTTGGTTTCCGAGCGTTCCAGAGTAAGGTTTTCAATGTAGATTTTTCCGACGGTATTTTTTCGCTCGGTTATGGTCGTGTGTTTTGCTTGGTTTTTTGATGGTTGTTTCTTGTTTTGGTTAGGTCTATTCGCGCAGGCAGAAGGCTGGAGCCTCAGCGTTTGCATCGTATTGTTCCGTGCGCATTAAGTTTTTTTCAGCATATTTAATGCAGGCACACATTGTAGAGACTGTGTGAGGTTTCGGTAACATGAAATGAAATATTCATTTTGTTTCTGAGTTTTTTTTTGTTATATATATATATATATATATATATATATATATATATATATATATATATATGTGTATGTGTTGACATATATACACATACATACACATATACAAATATACATATACACACATTTATATATACATATTGTTATAAATACATATACCTATACACATACATATGTATATATATATATATATATATATATATATATATGTGTGTAATAATAATAAACATAACTCACTAAGTTGCTACCCAGGCCGTGGGTTCTGAAGAAATGCTTTGCGCCGGTTACCTACTGTTAGGCGTGTTGTTCTTTCAAGCGTGCGCCAAGATGTCGTTTTCGCGCAGTCATCTCGAGTCTCCCTGCGTGCGCATTTTTTCACGTTTCGCTTAAGCTGTCCTTTCATTTAGCCTGTCGTTGGGGTGGTTCATCAGGGCGAGCGCTGGAATGTGCGTTTGCGGCGATTCGGTGTTCAAGTTTGTTTTTTTTTTTTTTCAGCATGTGGGTGCTGAAATTTGTTATTTGTTATTTTTCGGTGCTCGCATGTGCCGTCTGGAACGTTTCGGTGCTCAAGTTTGTTTATTATGTTTGTTCTGATGTTGTTTGTGGCGTCTTGGTGCTGAAAATCGCTGTTTGCAACGTTGTGGTGTTCGAATGTGCCGTTTACACTATTTCCCGTATCACATTATTTTTCGCACCGTTCCGGTACTGGAATTGTTTCCCCGTTATTTCAATGTTTAACGTGTCGTTTGCGGCTTTTGCAAAAAGAAATTCTTGTTCGCAGTGCGTCGGTCCTCACAATTGCTGTTTACGGCATTTTGGTATTTAAAATGGTTGTCGTTAATGCTGCAATTTGGTGTCGTTCTTTTGTAGCGCTTCGGTGCTCGAATTTGGTTCGCAGCGGTTTCGTATTTAATTTTTTGTCCACGGTATTGTGGTCTTTAATTGTGCCTTTTGTGGCGTTCCCATATTCGAATTTGCTTTTTACAGTGTTTTCGGGGTCTCGATTTGTTGTTTTGCGGAGTTGCGGCGCCTACATGTGCCCTTTCCGTTGGTTTTTTGTTTGCCATGGTTCAGTTGTATTGTATTGTATTTCGTGGTACTGTATTTTCGTGGTTAAGTTTGACATGTACGACGTTTTTGTGAAGACATGTTTTTTTTTTTGGTGGTGGTGGGGGGGGGGGTAATTGTCACAGTGTCGTGACGAGATTATGTCTGGGCGTCGGAAATGTTCTCGTCAGTGGAGCCGAGCGAGGTGCCCTTGCTCCCCGGTCGAAGTGGCACGTTGCCAGCCCAAATGTCCGACTCTCACAAATTAGCATTCGTTATGAACAATATGGTCATGAAGAAAGAAATGCAACATGTGGCAACAAAGACAGATTTGAAGCAGGCCGAGATCAACAGGATGAAAAGTTGCAAAGTTGCAATTTTTGGATCAATCGATCCCATTCAGAGCGACATGCCCGACGTCAAAGTTTGTTTGTCGGCTCTAGAAAAACAGGGAATTCCGTCGTAGCAGCCAGTCAGAGTTCAAAACGGCAACTATCAGCGTTGAATGGCCTCGACATCGCGCACTGCCGCGTTGCGTTTATCGGATTTGGAAAAGACGACATTAAGCAACGCATTTGTGAGATTGAATTTTTCGCCCAGAGTATTCCTCATGTGTCTGCCTTCGAAGTTGAACATTTCTATTCAGGGCCTCGAAATAATCGTAGATTGACAAAGGCGTCATATGTGGAGTTCCGGAATCCAGAGGCTGCTTCAACATTTCGAAAGACAGATCTTTCAAGAGCCAGTCGAATGAGCTAAGACACATATTAATTTACAGAGAGATTGGTGTTTCAGAAAAGCATTGGAGTTGATCAAGTCATCGGAACGCGAAAAAATGACCGTTTGTGTTGATTTCAAGACCCGCGTCGTTTTAATTTGTGATAGGGTCGGTTTCATCCAGCACGCTGGGGATTTAGAAGGTAAATTCCGTGATCCCGTTCAGGACCTTCGTTTCCCTTAGGGATTTGGGGGGACTTCGCGCTTTGCATATTCTACCCTTGCCCGCAGCTTCAATTGAGCGCCGTTCTGGTCGCAAATCTCTCTGCGTTAATTCAGATGTTTAGAGTTACCTTAACCCTGAGTTTTCGAACCAGTTTAATTCTGATTTTTCGAGTTGCCTTACTCTGGAGTTTTCGAACCAGCTTAACTCGTTTTTTTGCGAGTTGCCTTAATCCGGAGACCCCGGAATTTTCGAAGTGCCTTACTCCGGAGAGGCTGTCTGCAACCATTTTGGAGCGCAAATCGCCAGTAATTTCCGACAGATTTCGCTTCACGAGTGTCTTTTGAAGTCTGATGAAAACGAGCAGTCTTTACCTCAAGGAGGAGACCTAGATGAAGCCAGGTTAACTTTTCCTTTCGCCTTTTCGAATCTCACTATTTTGCATTTGAGCATCCAGGCTGAGCTGGAAGCTCGCATTTCTCTTTTGCCTTCCCGTCCGGGTCTCATTTTCGTCAACGAAACTCGGTTCGATCGAGTTTCAAGACCCCGTTTGCACGAGTGCACTGTAGGAAATGCAGAAACAGCAGTGGTGGCGGCGTAGCAATTTTTGTTTTAGATCAGTACATTTCCTTTGTTTTACCTCTACCTCTTTCTTCCAGTGCGGAATGTTGTTGGTTATTGTTTCATGTCGATTATGGTCCCGTGCTCTTCGCGAATTTTTGTCGCCGTCCTTGTTGCGGTGAGGTTTTCGATACAATTTGTGTTTAACGAGCTTAAGTATTTAATTTCTCAAGCTTTTGGAGTTTTCACAATTGGCGATTTTAACGTTCATAATCCGTCCTGGCATCGACATTCTATCCGTAACACGCCAGAGGCGTCGAAGCTGCCCGTCTGTGTTCGTTTCATGTTGGACAGACTGTCCGAGGTCCTACTCGGGAACGGTATCTATCAGATCTGATTCTGACTGATTTGTGCGAGTTCGCAGATGTAGCTGTTTCGCCGAAAGTTGCTGACCATTATATTTTTTATCTCTCGGTTTCTTTTTCTCCCCTTTCTGTGTGTATTTCGTCTCGAATGCGCTGGCAGTTTCATGCTTCGAATTTGAGGCGCGTGAGTGCTGACGTAGATGCTGTTCATTGGTATCCTCTCTCCGGTCATCCCGATCGCGGTGCAGAGTTCCTTTCTTCAGTAGTTGCCAACAGTTTGCGCATTGACATCTCGCGAGTTTCAATCCCAGTTCAGTCGTGTCATCCTTGGCTAACTGGTGAATGCATTGAAGCTGTCTCTGCAAAAGCGGAGGCAGCCGGCAGCGATGCATTTCCACCCACTGTTCGGCATTGCAGCGCTCTTTTATTGAAGTCTTTCAAGCAGCATTACGATCGCATTCGTTCGAAGCTGCGCTCTCTGCCTCGGGGTTCGAAAGCTTGGTGGCGATTGTCGAATGAATTATTTGGTAAATTGGTTAAATCTTCGTCGCCCGCCCTTCGCCTTGTGATGGCGCTTGGGTGATTCGTATTGACGAAAAGGCGGACTTTTTTGCTTCGTCGTTTAAGGGTCGCTGTCCCGACGCGGTGGTGCAGCGAGCAGACTTCTTTCTTCGCCGTGCGGATTAGGCATGCAAGTTTGTTCGAATCATTTTGAAAAGTGATTCTGCCACAGTTCCAGACGGCATTCCTGTTCGTGTTTTAAAGTCTTGCTCGTCCTATCTCGCCTTTTCCCTTGCTCTACTCGTCCGGTCTATTCTCAGGTTCGGAGTCTGGCCTTCTCGCTGGCGATTGCATCGCATTTGTCCTCTATACAAGAAGGAGGCGATGCATGATCTGAACAATTACAGAGGAATTCATTTAACTTCACAACTGTCCAAGCGTGCTGAACGTATTCTCCCACTGTCCTCCTCCTTCGTCTCTCGGTCGCTTCTGATCGGTCCATTTGAATTCGCGTGCAATCCAGGCCATGGCGCCCGAGATGCGATCTCTTATTTTTTTTTTGCCTGGCTCCTTCTCATCTCTAGCGTCTGCCGCGTAGGTCTGTACTGTTCAGATGTGGCCGGCGCCTTCGACAGAGTGAAATCCGAACGACTTGCGTCGAATTTGCGTGCTTTCGGTCTTCCCACTCGCCGTTGTGATGTGTTTGCCAGCTGGCTGCAGGCTCGCTCCGCTCGCGTCGCTGTCGCAGGTGCCTGTTCTAGAACCATTGAAATGAGTGACATGGTTTTTCAGGGCACTGTGCTCGGCCCACCTTTTTGGAATTTATTTTTCAGTGACGCTCGGGAGGCCATCATCAGAATGTTGCTTCAAGGAATTGTTTATGCTGATGATCTGAATGCTTGTCGTCCCTTTCCTCGCTCCACCTCCGATGCTGATGCGTTTGCGTCGGTGCAGAAGTGTCGGAGCTGCTTGCGTGAATGGGGCCGTGCAATCGCAGTTGTCTTTGAGCCTAAAGAAAGTTTGCACATGGTCTCGCGGAGCCGGCCGGTAGGAAGCAATCTAAAAAATTTATGCGTTGACTTCGATTGTAAATTGATAATGACAGATGCGGAGCAGAGCTGTGTGCACGAGTGTGGCTGGAGGCTGCAATCATTCATGCGAGCGCGGCGTTTTCACACAGACGCCGAGCTCGTCTTGTTATATAAAGCACACATTTTATCATTCATCGAGTACAGAACTTGTGCTTTCACGCATGCCTCTAACTCCGTCTTGGCCTCTTTGGATCGTGTTCAGAGCTCGTTTCTCCGCAGCGTGGGCATTTCTGATTTGATGCTCTCCACCACGTCAAGTTAGCTCCTCGGTGTTCTCGAAGAGACATAGCTAACCTGGGTCTCATTCACAGGGCTCTTCTCGGGGCCGGCCCGGCATGTTTTAAAGAATTCTTACATCTTGATTCGTCTCCTGTCCCCCTCCGCGCTTTTCCCAGGCATTTCCGTCGTGTGGTCGATCCCTGCCTTGCTCTGGCTCCAGACTATGCAATTCGTTCCACGTTGGGTGGCGCCCGCATGCGCAATCTTCTTCCTGAGAGCGCTGTTAGCGCCCATGACGTGAAAGAGTTCCAACGTCTACTGTCCGAGCTTTTGCGTCATGCCTCAGGTCAGGTTTCGTCCTGGCCACAGCTGTTTTCGTGGCGTCTGCCGCTCGCTTTCCACGAAGTGCGCCGCTTTCGGAACTGGCGCCCGGCGGCCTGATGGCCTCTGTGTGGTGTCCAGGCCGTTTTTCTTGAGATAGCCGCGAAGATTTTATTTTTTCTGCGTCTCTTATTCTTCCTTCCTTTCGTCTTCGTTCTTCCTCGTTCCCGTCGTTGTCTTTTCTTTTGTTTTTCTTTTCGTTTTCGTTCGTTCTCCTTTCTTGTTCTCGTCTTCGTTTTGTTTTGTCTTTTCTTCGTTTCTTGCTTGGTTCGTTGCCTGCTGCTGCCGTCTCTCGTCGTTCTTCTGCCTCCTGCCCTTTCTCTTTCCGCTTCCTCTGGCCGCCTGCGTGGAGCGCAGGGCGCGCGCGCTGCGCGGTCGCCGTGCTCGTGGGCTGGTGCCCTTCTCTCTCCTTCTCCCCTCTTCTCCCTCCCTCTCTCTTTCTTCGTGTTGCTTCTCGTTGCTGCCTGCTTTCTGTGCTCTTGTCTCTCTCTCTCTCTCTCTCTCTCTCTCTCTCTCTCTCTCTCTCTCTCTCTCTCTCTCTCTCTCTCTCTCTCTCTCTCTCTCTCTCTCTCTCTCTCTCTCTCTCTCTCTCTCTCTCTCTCTCTCTCTCTCTCTTTCTTTTCCTGTCTTTCTTGCCCTTCTCTCTTCTTCTTTCTCTCCCTTGTCCTCCTGCGGCTTCCCCGCTGGCCTGTCGAGCAGGCTTCGGTGGCCCCGTTGGAGACAGGCTTTTTTCCTACCCTGGATGCAACTTTTTATTTCTATGTGACTTGGCGAAGATAACTGCGCTGCAGAGGTCCGATCGAGAAAAAAATGATTTACTGCGTTTTCGTAGTCCATTTGTTGTTTGCGGCGTTTCAGTGGTCAAGATATTGTGTTTGGAGCGTCTCGGTGGAAATTGTTGTTAAAAGAATTTGGGTGCTCAGATGTGCTGTTTGTAGCGTTTCAGTGTTTGGGGGCGTTTGCGTTTTCACATTTGCTGTTGATCACGGTGCTTTCATGTGCCGTTTGGGTGTTTCGGTAGTAGTGAAATTTGTTGTTTGCGACGTTTCGATGCTCGCAGTGCTGTTCGCGTCGTTCCGGTGCTCAAGTGTGTTTTTGCGGCATTTGGGGTGCTTAAATCGACCGTTTGCGGCGCTTCGGTGCTGAATTTTTTCGATGCTGAAATTTCCGGTCTGCGGCATTTTAGCGCTCAAATGTGCCGCTTTTTGCTTATATGGTAAAATTTGTTTGCGGTTTTTCGGTGCTCAAGCGCGTTTGTGCGGCGTTTCGGAGCTCATTTTTCTCTTTGCTGCGTTTTGGTGCTGAAGCGTGTCGTTTGCAGGGTGTCGATTTTCCCGGATAGTGCTCTGAGGGCTGTAGGGTTTTATATTAGAAGCCGGACGGTAGTGGTGCCTTCCAGCAGTTCATTCTCGCCGTTCCAGAATCCCCGCAGCGGGTTGTTGAGGGCTGGTAAAGCTTCGTAGCGTGTCCGGAAGCGCTTCCGGCACGCATTCGCGCATGCCTGCACGCGCGCAGGCGCGCGTGGAAACGTCGCTGGCAGCGTTGCAGGAGAGTTCACCAGAGCTCTTCAGAAATTTTTCCAGGGTGTAGAGTTTTGCGGGCAAGTTTTTTTTTTTTTTTTTTTTTTTTTTTTTGTGTTTTTTGTGTGTGTGTGTTCACATTTCCTTCTCTTTTCGTCGCATTACTTTTTCGTCGTCCTGCTTCCACCCTTTTTTTGTGCTTCTTATTCTTGTTGCCGTGGTCCGCCGTCCCCCTCCTTTCCCTGGCTCTATCCCCCGTGCGGGTGCTCGGTCCGCAGGCGTTTTCTCGCCGGGCGCGTCCAGCGCTTCTTTGTCCTTTTCCTCGCCCCTACCTTGCCTGCTTGCCTTCCCCCTTTCACCCTTTCCCCCCCCCCTCGTTTGTTTCTGTTTTTGTTTTCTCCTTTCGTTCTCCCCGTCCGCTCTCTAGCAGTGCGCCGCCCGCCGGGCTGCTGAGCTGGCTCCGGCGGCCGCCGTGCTGCCATTCATCCTGTCTTGTCTCCTGCCTTTGGTGTTCCAATTGCCGAATAGTGCCGTGGTGTACTACAGAGGTCCGATAGAGAAAAACATTGCGGTGTTTCGGTGCCCTAATGGACTGTTTCGGCGTTTCCGTGCAGAAATGTGCGGCGTTTTGGTGTTGACATTCCAGCGTCCGGCTTCTAATCTAAAGCCCTAGACCTGTCCGGGAACATTCGGCGATTCGAAGTGCACAAACATGAATTAGATGTTTATCTTCTCTCCCTTCCCTCCTTTCCCTCCTGAGTTCATTCATGTGAAACCTGGCTGGTTCAAGGTTGTTCTGGCGCAAGGCTGTTCTGGTTTCTCGCGCATCGTGCTGACCCGTGAGTTGCGCGAGTGTTTTCTCTGAGCTCCTGCAGGAGCATATTGCCGTCATTTACAGTCCAGTTCGCTTTGCTCAGTCCCGAGCCATGTCTGGTGTGGGTGCTGCTCCCGGTCTTCCGGGTGCTGGCGGCGCTTCCGGTAATGTTCTGGGTCGTCTTTCTCAGCGTGCAGAAGTCAAGAGTTTGATTCGTTCACTGGCCGGGTCTCCCGACCAGTAGAAATCCCGTTCCGACGACATCATGGATGGTTTGCAGGGCGACCAGAAGGCGCAGCCCCTTGCTCCCGCGCCCGCTTTTCCAAGCGCTGGCGGCGGTGTGCCGAGTGCCGCTCAGGCATCTCCTGCCGTGGCCGTTCTGGCCGGCGGTGCATCTGCAAGCGCGGGGCCGGCGATTGGCGCTTCGGGCGGCACCCTGTCTCGCCCCGATGCGGCACCTGGGGCCGGCCCTTCCGGAGGCAGTCCCAGTGAGCCATTGACTGATTCGCAGAAATTAGGCAGAATTCTTGCTACAACGTCTAGTTTGGCCACGAAAGCAGAAGTAACATCGAGCCAGGTGGAGGTCATGAAGGCAGCCAAAACTTATGTCCAATATATTGTGAATCCTACTCAGTCTGAACTTCAAGATTTACGTGGCCGTGTTCAAGCATTGAAGACTTCTGGTTCTTCCACGCCGGGTCTCGGCAAGGAGCAGCTTTATTTGTTGAGCGCTATGGGTCCAGCCGAGAAACAGATTGCTTTCGCGGGGTTCACCGCGAGCGGTTTGAACCAGAGAGTGGCATGCATTAGTGATTGATCAAGTCCATTGACAACCAGATTCCTTTTCATGTCGGACATTTCTACACCGGACCACGGGGCGCACAAGTCGCATCTAAAGCTTCATTTGCCGAATTCTCTTCATATTATGCTGCGGCTTTCTCTTTGAGAAGTGCTGGACGTAAAGGCAAAACGTTTCCGACTACGACTGGTGGTGCTATTATTCTGAAGCCAGCAAAGACGAAGTAAATGCTTCTTGCGACTGGGCTTTTCGAGCAGCAACGGACATGATCAAGGCAGATAGTATTCTACGTGGTCGCAGTGCCCATGCTGATTGGAAGATTCGGAAAGTCACCATTGACGGAAATTCTGTCTTCATCCAGAATGACGGTGACTTACGCGGTGGTTTCGCCAGCGAGTTTGCGCACCTCCGGTTGTCGTAGGAAGCATGGGGTCGCGCGCAGTTTTGTTCGCAGTCTCTTTCCTCGCCCCTTACTCCCGCGTGTTCTGCTGCCCCTCGCGCTGCGAGTTGTGTGCGGCCCCCTTCGCGTCGATTCCGGAGGCGCGGTCCTCGTTCTAGTTCTTCATTTGTTCCACGTTTCACTGAGCATCGTTTGAGACCGAGTGCAGATGAGACGGTCTCTTCGAATTCTCTTACTCCCGAAAGTTCGAACCGCCTTAGGCTGGAATTTTCGAACCGCCTTAGGCCGGAAGTTTCAGGCCGCCTTAGGCCGGAAGTTTTGAACCGCCTTACCTCTGAGTCTCAGTTGTGTCCTCTGCCTCCGTTCCGCCCTTCTTTCTCCCAGCCAACTTTGCATGATTTTTTGATCCCTATCGGTATTCTTCTGCTCCGGACGGTGGCTGTGGCAACTCCCAGTTTTCGCCGTCCGTTGATGTTTCTGATCTCACTCATTTTTACATCAGTTTAAGATCTTTCAATGCTCATTCTGGCGAACTCGCTGCTCGTCTGACCCTTTTTGCTTCTCCTCCTCATTTAGTTTGCATTGTTGAAACTTGGTTCGACGCTTCCATGTGCACTCCGTCGCTAACCGGATACAGAATTCTCGCGCGGTGCGACAGCAGTCAGCAAGCAGGAGGTGTTGCCATTTTTGCGCTTGGCTCCATCATTTCTGTGTGTTCTCTTTTGCCTAATTCTCCTTCGGCTGAGCTTTGTTGGATTTTAGTGCATTGCGCTTCTGGCCCAGTGGTCATTGGCTGCATTTATCGCCACCCTTGTTACGGGGAAGTTGGTTCCTTATCTGCTTTAGCTTCCTAATTCAATAATTTGTATGATCAGTGCGTTGGTTGCATTTTGCTTGGAGATTTTAAGGTGCATCACCCTCACTGGCTGCGTTTCAGCCATTCTGTACCCCCGGAGGAAACCTTTTTGAATAATTGGTCAAGCGAGCACGGGTTATCCCAGCGAGTGCGGTCTTCAACTCGTGGTGCCTATCTCGTTGATATAGTTTTTACTGATTTGCCAAACCTTTTGACTGTCGAAGTAGTATCTGAAATTGCTGACCATCGTGGCTTGTCGATTCGTTTTTCCTCCCCGCCCCTCCCTTTGGAATCCTTCCCCCGAGAAGTTTGTCACAGCGGCAGCGCCAGCTGGTCTTCCTTGAAGCGTTCCATTGCGCAGCATGATTGGGGATGGATTTCTCAGCTGTCTGTAGACGATGCAACGCGACGTTTCACTATTGTTATTTTAACTTTAATGCGTCAGTTTATCCCCCGCTCATTTGTTTCGTTCCGCCCTTCCCATCCTTGGCTGACAGAGGAATGTGCGCGTTTAGTTCGAGAGAAAGTTGACAGTGCTGGAACTGAGTTTTATCCAGCTGCTTGCCGTCGTTGTAGCGATGGTCTGCTTGCTGCCCGCCAGGATTACGTTGCGCGCGCCCGGGCGAAGCGCAGACGATTGCGCCGCGGAAGCAAGCAGCGGTGGAAAGTTTCCGATTCTTTGTTCAGTCGTTCCCCTTGTCCTAGCGGATCTCTTTTGAAACGCCCCAGCGGAGTTTGGGCTATCAGCAGTGCCGAGAAGGCGGAGCTCCGTGCCGCGAGTTTTTCAAGCAAGTGGAGCTTGCCGCTGGCAGAGGTCAATGAATCCACAATTTTCTTCACGGTTAATTGAGGAAGACGACGCTTGATTCTTGCGTGTCCGGCTGCGCTGTGCCCGTGCTTTTCTGTCTGACTTACGAAGCGACAGTTCCACTCGTCCTGACCTCCTCCCCTCTCGTGTTTTAAAAGCCTGCGGCCGCGAGTTAGCTTTGCCTTTCTTTCTTTTAGTGCGACAAATAGTTGGTCAGGCGCATTGGCCGTCTCGTTGGTGTGAGCACTGGATTTTCCCGCTCCGCAAGCGCCGGGCGCTTTCCGACCCGGATTATCATGGGCCCCACTACACTTCGCAGCTCTCGAAGGCGGCAGAGAGACTTATTCGTGATCTGTTTGTTCCACGTCTGGAACGTCTCGGCGCCTATGGGCCGGCGCAGTTTGCGTGCAGACAGGGGCGCGGGGCTCGCGATGCAGTTCTTTATTTTCTTTTGTCTTGGCTTCACTCCTTCTCTCGGCCTCCGCGTTATCCTCTATTGTTCTGATGTGTCTGGAGCTTTCGACCGCGTCCCCGCTGACATTCTTTGCGCGAAGCTCGCCTGTGCTGGAGTGGCGCCGCGCCTTGTCTCTCTTCTTGCAAGTTGGCTCCGGCAGAGAACGGCGCGCGTCGTCGTCGGTGGTCAACTGTCCCGTCCGATCACTATGGGAGACATGGTGTACCAGGGGGCAATTTTCGGACCGCCTTTGTGGAGCACTTTTTTCGCAGACTCCTGCATGGCAACCCGGGCCGAGGCTTTCGAATAAGTTTTTTATGCTGATGATTTAAGTGCATGGCGTTCTCTGGCTGCAGATGTAGCCGACGAGCGTTGTCGAGCAATTCTTCGTCAATGTCAAGCTTCGCTCCACGCTTGGGGTCGTGCAAACCGCGTGCAGTTTGATGCGCGCAAGGAAAGCCTGCACGTGCTTTCTCGCACGCGCCCTGTCGGCGATCATGTCAAGATCTTGGGTCATCTTTTCGACCCAGAACTTTCAATGCACAGCGCCGTGGACGACTGCGTTTCCGCTTGTTCGCGGAAAGTGTTCAGGCTAATCCGCCCTCGGAGGTTCCGCGCAGATGCTGAGCTCATTGGTCTCTTCAAAGCTCACATCTTGTCGTGCCTTGAATATCGCACGGCTGCTGTCTACCGCGCCTCTTCTTCTGTCCTCTCTCTTTTGGACGCGGTTGTAATTAGATTTTTACGTAGTTGGAATAATTCGAGCACGGGCGCTTTGTTCCGCTTTAACCTTGCCCCTCTCTCGACACGCCGGGACATTCGTATTCTTGGGGTAATTCACCGTGCTGTTTTGGGTGTTGGCCCCAGCTGTTATCGCAAGTTTTTTGTTATCGACGCGCGTCCTGCGCCGGCTAGAGCTCCGAGGCGCCACGGGCGCCACCTTGTCGAGCCCCCGATCTGCGCTCCGGACTTTTTGTTGCACTCGGCAATAGGCGCTGTGCGCATTTATAATTTGCTGCCGGACTTCGTCGCGGCAGCGCGCAGCGTCTCCGAGTTGCAATCCCGTCTGCAGGCCCTCGTGCGTTCCAGGGCAAATCACTTTGAAGACTGGCCAGAAACTCTCTCGCCGCGCCTTCCGCTTGCTTCCCGTCCTCTCCGTGGGGGTCGAGACTGTCGCGGGTAATTTCTGTTGGGCCCTGTCACTGCCTTCTCTTTCCTTGCCCTCTCCCCCCTCCCCTTCCGTCTCCTCTCCTGTGCACGAGTATTTTTTGAGCAACCTTCGCGATTTTTTTTGAGCGTTTCACCGCTCTTGCATCCTGCAATCTTTGACTTGCTCTGAGCGCTGACTTGGTGAGAGAATCCGCGTTGCGAGCTTCATGGAGAAAGCAATATCGTCGGCATTCTCGTGTTGCCCGTCGTGTTCGGAACGGTCTTGGCGGAGGCGTTTGTGTGTTCCAGCTTGCTCTCTTCTTTTTCGTTTTCCTTCTGCTGAGCGTGCCTGGTTAGTAATCTGGATAGTTTCTTGTTGATATCGTCGTCCGTGTCACGGTGAAATAAGTTCGATTGAGTCGCGCTTTGGCGAATGCAATTCGCTTGTCGATCAATGTGTAGGTATCATTATAACTGGCCATATGAATGTTCACCACGCACATTGGCTTACCTTCAGCAGCCGTGTTTCCACAGAGGGAACGCGATTCGGAACGAGCGGGGCCCGAAAATGAGGCCCGCGCCTCAGCGAGAGCAGCATTTTGGAAGCTAATGCAGGCGAAAACCCAGCTCCGGGGAATCCTGTGCGTAACAAACAGTACGCGGGGGGGGCGAATAGTTTCGAGCCGCCATCAGGGAGTAGTATTCATATTGAGTACTTGTGAAGGGCCAGGCGGAAGGAGGCGCGCGGAGGACTGGGGGGGGGGCTTGCGGAGGCGTAGGAGGGGTGGGGGGGAGGTGCGCGGAGGGCGCGGGGAAGGCGGCGGAGGCGGAAGGGGGGGGGGGGGTATGGGGTGGCGGAGGGCGGATGGCGCGGCTGATAGGGGACGGCGGTGGGCCCCCGCAGCGGCGACTTCGAAGCTCCGCGCTGCCCCCCCCCCCCGCCCGCGACAGGCGTGGGGGTTGATCCAGAACGACGAGACGGGGTTTCGCCGTGATCGGGCCGACCATCAAAACAGAAGCGCTTTGCAGGCGCGTTTTTTCCTGCGTGTTTTCGCGTCTGCCATTGTTGGGTGTCGAGCGCCCCGCGCAGGCCGCGTCGCCTCTCGGCACCTCGCTGCCCATGTCTCGCTTTTGATGTCGCGCGTTCCTTTTCGGCCCCGCCCACCTGTATGTATCCTTCCCCAGGTGCGCCCTCCAGCTTCGTTGCAGGCGGCCCTCCCTCTGGCCCGCGTTCACCTGCCCTTTATCACCCCTCCCCATGTCTCCCCGCGCGGTCTCTCTTCCGCGCGCTTCGCTGCCAGGTGGGCGCAGGACTTCTTCGACGTCGAAGTGAAGGCCGACCCTCGCGGCACCTGGTACATCGCCACCGCCGAGGGGGCCGTCGGCGCAGTGATGGCTTGCCAGTCGAAACACGCCATCCGCGATGTCGTGCTCGTTCAGGCTGGGCCCCCAAAGGTGGCGGCGTCGTGTGCTGGGGCCGTCTTTGAGTTCTGGAGCGCTTCGGGAGATTTGTGGATTTCGGCGCCTGGTCTGATGGGGGCCTTGAAACTCCCAGGGGGTATGGGCAGCGGTCTGGGGTGGGACACGTGGATCAGCAGCATGGATGCGACCGGGGCCAAGTACGGCCTCGGCGAGTGGGCGTGGCGGCCATCGCAGCCTCGGTCAGTTCAGGGCGGCGCCCCTGCCCCTGCGCAGAAGTGTTTTCAATTTTTTCGACGCTGCGCTCACCCCGCCCGCCCATCTAGAAACGACGCCCAGGGGCGTTGCGCTGACCAGGCAGTAGAAGGATCAAGTCGGGGGGTTGCCTAACCGTTCGGAGTAAACAGCAGGGGGGCAATGGATGGATGAAAGGGGTGAAGGGTGAGAAGGGCGATGGGTGGGCTGAGGGGGAGAAAGAAGGAGGAGGTTGGGCAGGGGGGGGGCAAGCTATGTGCGCTCGCGACATATCTGACGTCCTACCCCTCCCTCCCATCCCTTGCTATGGCGCTGATTTTCTCTTTCCGCGGACGCGTGTCGTAGCGGACCTGTGGCTCCGCGCGCGCGTGCGTAGTGGGTGGTGGTGCGCGTGCGTGCGTGCGTGTGTGCGTTGTTGTGGTTATGGTTGTGGTTGTGGTTGTGGTTGTGGTGGTTGTGGTGGTGGTGGTGGTGGTGGTGGTGGTGGTGGTGGTGGTGGTGGTGGTGTGGTGGTGGTGGTGTGTGTTGTGTGTGCGTGTGTGCGCGTGTGCTGTGGTGTGATGTGGTGTGGCGTCTTGGTGGTTTGGTGGTGGGCCAGGTGCGTGCGTGCGTGATGGCGGTGGTGGTGGTGGTGGCGGTGGTGGTGGTGGTGGTGGTGTGTGTGTGTGTGTGTGTGTGTGTGTGTGTGTGTGTGTTGTGTGTGTGTGTGTGTGTGTGTGTGTGCGTGCGTGCGTGCGTGCGTGCGTGCGTGTGTGTGTGCGTGCGTGTGTGTCTGTGCGCGCGCGTGTGATGTGGTGTGACGCGGTGTAGCGTGGTGGTGGTGGGTGGGGTAGTGGGGTGGTGGTGGCGGCGCGCGTGCGCGCGCGCGCGCGTGGCGGTGGGCGGGGCGGGGCGCGGTGCGGCGGTGGCGGGCGGATGGGCGCGCGAGAAAGAAGCCCGCGCTGGGGCGAGAACGCCATCCTGAACGACGGAGGCAGAACACCGATCCGAAAATGGGACCCACGCTGCAGCGGGAGCACGATTCGGAACGAGCGGGGCCCGAAAATGAGGCCGGCGCCTCAGCGAGAGCAGCATTTTGGAAAAAATGCAGGCGAAAACCCAGCTCCGGGGAAACCTGTGTGTAAAAAACAGTACGCGGGGGGGGGGTCGGCTACTCCCATTCCGTCATCAGGGGAAGAGGGAGAGTAGTATTCGTATCGAGTAATTGTGGAGGAGGGCGGGCGAAAGGGCGAAAGGCTGGGATGCTTCCTCGGGGTGTCAGGGCATCGCCTTGGCTGGCCCAGGGGCGCATTGGAGCGTTTCGGGTGCCTCGGTGATCCTCTTGAGGCCTCTTGGGGATCTCCTCGGGCCCCAACGTGGGCGGCCCTGGGCGCCCCTCGGGGCCGTCTGGGCGCTTTTTGGGGCCCCCAGTCGGGCGCTCTTTGGGCGCCCCAGGGGCGCTCTTGGAGCTGTGCTGAACGAGGTCGAGCGTGTGTGTGTGTGTGTGTGTGTGTGTGTGTGTGTGTGTGTGTGTGTGTGTGTGTGTGTGTGTGTCCTTAATTTGCATCGCCCCTCTCGAGCTCCCACAGGCGCCCATTGGGGCGCTCTTGGGGCGGCCTAGGGGCGCCCTTGGGCGCTCTCGGGGCCGCCCTGGGGCTCTCTCGGGCATCTTTGGTCCCCCAGGGACCATCTCGGAGCCATCTCGAGTCGTCGGATGGCAATCGGGTGCGAAAGGGCAAGGTCGAAAAGCAAAGCGAGCCCCTTTTGGGTTTAGGACGGGGTTTGCTTTTTCGGGGGCCCCATGGGGGGCTCGTCGGCCATCTGGGGGCCACGTCGGGGCGGCTTGGAGCCTTCCCGAGCATGTCGGGTGCCTCTTGAAACATCTTGGGCTATCTTGGGCCATCTTGAAGGTCATCTCGGGCTCTCTGAGGTCCGCTTGGGGCCGTCTTGGGCGGTCCTGGACGCCCCGTCGCTGCGCGAAACCCACCGTCCAGGACCATGTGGTGGGGCTGGAGGGGAAGGGGTAATTTCCCCACCGGATGGGAAGAATTGCGTTTTGAAGGATAAGCTGCCTTAGACCACCTACGCCTAAACGGGCTGTTCGGACTTCCGTCGATGGGCGTGAGGGTGCTCCTCGTCGTCTCAATGAGGTCCGTTTTCGCCCAGTCCCAGAACGAAGGCCGCGTGGTGGATGATGTCTCCCGCGATGCTTTCGGCGCGTTGTTCCACGGCGTGGCCGGGCGGCCCCCGAAGGCACCCTGGGTTTCCCACGGCTTCGTCATTGCCTCTCTCCGAGGGCGTGCCCCAGCTTCCGCTCCCCGCCCTCGCCTGTAACCGCTGCCCGTCGTGGCGTCGCCGCCCGTCGGCGTGCCGATATCGATCGGCTTCCGAGCGTCCCCCCCGCTGTCTTTTACGCTCCTTCGCGCCCTCGGCCTCGTCGCCCCCCCGACCGCCCCCCCCCCCCGTGGTCCTGCGTCCCCCTTCCCCGCCAGCGCCGTGCCATTTCTTGTTCCGTCAGACCTGGCAGCGACTTTCCTACTTCTCGGCTTTGCATGCGCTGCCGGCGTCCGCAGGCATTCACCGTCGCGGTGAGGGTTGACGCGTCCGCCAGCCTTCTCAACGACGAGCCCGTCGGGGGGCGCCCAGCGTTGGTTGAGGTCACCGACGGCAAGCTCGACTTGGCGGGCCACGTGGAGATCGCCCAGAATCGCGAGCTGATGCCCGAGGGCCGTTTCATGCGGGCGAACTCGGAGGAGATGGTGGCTTGCGACGGCTTGGGCATTGGCGACTTCCTCATCACCCTCCACAACTTCCCTTGCTGTGAGCACAGGCCGCTGACCACGTCGGTATTCTCGCAGGCGCGCGGTGGCGAGGGTCAAGGGGGGGCTGGTGATGATGATGACGTCGATGTGGGGCGGCGTCGATGACGGTGGCGACGATGGCGACGACGACGACGACGGCGATCATGCGGGCGACGGCGACGACAAGGATGACTAGGATGATGGCCATGACGACGACGATGCTGCTGATGATGATGATGTTCGTGCTGGCGACAGTGGCGATGCCGATGAACAGGAGGAAAGAGCGATGATGAAGACGGTGATGGCGCCGAGGATGAGGGGGCTGATCAAGGCGGGGGGGATGGCGGCGGGGTGGGGGTGGGCGGGGGTGGGGGGTGGGTCAAGCTAGCCAGCTCGAGCGAGTCAAGCATGGCGTGCCCATCCCCACCCGCCCTCCCGCAACATAAGAAACAGTGATGGCACAACTGGGGGCTGCGCGGGCATTTAAGTGCGGGTGGAGGATGCCCCAGGACACCGCATTGACGTCCGCGCGGGATGTGCGCCGCGTCCCATTCCCGCCACGCATTTCGCATCGTCGACGACAAGACTGGCCATGTTGAAACGAACAACGGACACGTTCCGCCCTCGCACACCATAAGAAACAATGCTGGCGCAACTGGTTGCTGGCGCGTAGTGGTAGTAGTAGTAGTAGTAGTAGTAGTAGTAGTAGTAGTAGTAGTAGTAGTAGTAGTTGCTGTAGTAGTTGTAGTAGTTGTAGTCGTAGAACTAGTAGTGGTCGTAATAGTGGTAGTGGTAGTGGTGGTAGTAGAAGTAGGGGTAGTAGTCGTAGTAGTAGTAGTAGTAGTAGTAGTAGTAGTAGTAGTAGTAGTAGTAGTAGTAGTAGTAGTAGTAGTAGTAGTAGTAGTAGTCGTAGTAGTAGTAGTAGTAGTAGTAGTAGTAGTAGTAGTAGTAGTAGTAGTAGTAGTAGTAGTAGTAGTAGTCGTAGTAGTAGTAGTAGTAGTAGTATCGTAGTAGTAGTAGTAGTAGTAGTAGTAGTAGTAGTAGTAGTAGTAGTAGTAGTAGTAGTACGTAGTAGTAGTAGTAGTAGTAGTAGCATAGTAGTAGTCGTAGTCGTAGTTCGTAGTCCGTAGTCGTAGTCGTAGTCGTAGTCTTAGTAGTAGTAGTAGTAGTAGTAGTAGTAGTAGTAGTAGTAGTAGTAGTAGTAGTAGTAGTAGCGTCAAAAAAAGAAGTAGTAGTAGTAGTAGTAGTCGTAGTAGTAGTAGTAGCAGTAGTAGTAGTAGTAGTAGTAGCAGTACTAGTAGAGTGGGGATACGAATAGGTAGTAGTACTAGTAGTACGAGTAATAGTACGAGTCGTATATGCAGAAGTACTACAGGTAGTACACGTACTCGTACGAGTAGTAGTACAGAGTAGTAGCACTATGGAAGTAGAAGTACTAGTAAGACTTGTACTACTGCTAGACTAGTAGTAATGCCATTGGTAGTACACTTTGCAGAACAAGTAGTAGCAGGAGTAGTAGTAGTAGTAGTAGTAGTAGTAGTAGTAGTAGTAGTAGTAGTAGTAGTAGTAGTAGTAGTAGTAGTAGTGGTAGTAGTAGTAGTAGTAGTAGTAGTAGTAGTAGTAGTAGTATTAGTAGTAGTCGTACCAATGGTACTGGTGTCACTAGTCCGGATTGGAGGGCCCGTAGCCCGCATGGACGTCCGCGCGCGATGTGCGCCGCGTCCCGTTCCTGCCACATATTTCGCACCGTCGGCGGCAAAGCAGGCCATGCTGAGAGGAACAAGCGTAGACTTTGTAATGTTTTTTTACAGTCAGGGTGGGCGGGCCCAGATTGACTGCCGCGCGCGATGTGCACCGCGTCCCATTCCTGCCACGGCAAGAAAGACGATGTTGAGAAGAACAACGGCCACTTTGTATTGATTTTTTACAGCCCGGATTGGAGGTCCCGAACTGGGTCGCTATCGGCCGGAATACGAGGTATGTGGGGGTATATAGTAATAAGAAACAAGGATGGGTGGTGGGGGGTGGGCGACGCCGAACGCATTGCGCGAAGGCGCGCACGATGATGCAACGCGCCGTCCCGTCCCGGGGTTCGCCGGGGATCTCCGCGCGGCGCTGGCGCTGTCCCCGTGCGTTGCCACCCCGCCCCCTTGATTGGCGCGCGCCCCGCGGCCTTGCCGTTCGCGCAGGGGCGGGGGGGGGGGGCGTGCGACAGAGCCGCCCTCCATCCGTGCAGTTTCTCCAGCTGCGCGCGCCCCGTGCTGCGCGAGGTCTCGCGCGAGGGCCCAATTCTGGTCTGGTGCCGACCTTCATCCGTGTGTTGCGGACGTTTCGCGCTTGGTCGCGATGGGGGGGGGGGGGGGGGGGCGCGGCTGGGGGAGTGGCAGGTGGGCGGCCGCCGCGACGGCCCAGGTCTTGGCGAAGGTTGCGTTCCTCCCGGATGCGGTGCTTGCGGGCGCCACGCCGACGCGTTCCCCGACGTTGGATTTCACGCGTATCGGGCCCGTGGCCGAGGGCGACGGCATGGAGCTGCCGAGGTGCTACGACAAGAAGAGTCCGAATCACGTGCAGCGCGTGCAGACGAAGTGCGTCCAGTGCACCTTACGTGCGTCCCAGGACGTGCCACTTTCCTTTCGAGCAGCGTCGACATGCGAGCCCTTTTTTTTTTTTTTTTTTTTTTTTTTTTTTTTTTTTTTTTTTCCCCCCCCCAGCCATCCTGTGGTGTTGGGTCCTCGTTTTGAAGAGACGGTGCCCCGCGTTCCTCTTCTCCTCCTCCTCCCCCCCCTCCCTCCTCTCATCATCATCATCATCATCATCATCATCATCATCATCATCATCATCATCATCATCATCACCACCACCACCGATTTCGGCACAGCCCTCACACGTTTCGTGGCCCCATAGGGAGCTCCACCGAAGGCCCCAGTGGCAGGGTCCGCATGCCTCCCCACCATCCATTTCGGCACACCCCTCACACGTTTCGTGGCCCCATAGGGAGCCCCACCGAAGGCCCCAGTGGCAGGGTCGGCATGCCTCCTCACCACTCATTCCGGTACACCCCTCACACGTTTCGTGGCCCCATAGGGAGCTCCACCGAAGGCCCCAGTGGCAGGGTCCGCATGCCTCCCCACCACCCATGTCGGCACACCCCTCACACGTTTCGATGCCCCATAGGGAGCTCGCATCCGAAGGCCCCAGGGGCAGGTCCGCAATGGCTTCCCACCACTCAATTTCGGCACAACCCCTCACACGTTT
>CAUYUJ010018089.1:198263-214723 GCA_963575745.1 Prorocentrum cordatum | reverse complement strand
GACTATGAAACACAAGATACATCTCTCGGGGGGCCAGCTCGGCGGGAAAGGTTGGAAGGATTACTGCCTTGAGGCCATCGAAACCAAAGGGTCGAACGGGGCCCGCAAGTACCTCAAGGGCCTCCCGAGTGTTCGCACCGTGCCTGGGCCTGACGGCCCCATCTCCCCTGAGAAAATGTCGGCGTTCTTGCGCGGCGTGTCGGTCGAGCAGCGACTGGAACACCAGCGGGGCATTTGGAAGAAGGCCTGAAGTGGACATGATGATGTGCCTGGGGGCCCGTTTTTATGCCCTGGTGGGCAGCTGGTTGGACCGCGACCCAAAGAAGACACCATCAGAGGCTTCTCCAAGAGCTTCAAGGACAGCACCTGCACACCCGACGGCTGGCACCCTAGGCGCCTGTCCCTGCTCACAGATGAGTCGTTGCTCGTGGTTTCGCTGCTTTTTTTTTTCAACTCATGAAGATCACGTGTTGGGCCACGACTCGGAACTCAATTGAACCTGACTGAGGTGTCGCCGGCAGTTATTCGTAAACGTTTCACGGCACAGTTGAAAGACCTTTTTATACAACAACATGTTTGCCAGGTGTGCTCCAGATTTGATTTTAAAACCAGAGACCTTGAGAATCAAGGGCTCTGGTGGGAAATCCCTCGGCGCCTCATGGTGCCGAAGAAAATGGAGTGGGGGCACCTGGGCCGAGTTCGTTTCAAACAGTTTTACTGCGGGACGGTTCCGACCAAAGCATCCTTAGCCAAGTGGGGATTTAACGTTTCGTCGGCCTGTGATAAATGTGGGGCCCTGGACACCACTTGGCACAGGATCTGGACCTGCCCTGATGATGATGTAGTGGCTGCCAGAGAGGAGGCTTTCCCACCTGGTATGATAGCGCAGGCGCTCACAGATGGGAAGGACTCCCCACTGTTTGCCAGAGGGTGGTTAGCCCGCCCTGATCTCTCGCATGAACCCCCAACGAACAGCTGGGTTGTTGTGTTTTTTGGGCCGAGTGGGGACCCGTGCGACCCTTTCGAGTTTCCTCCTGGAAGTAAGCTGTTCTCTGATGGGTCCTGTTTATCGCCGCATTTGCAACTTTTGGCCCGTGCGGGCCTCGCTGTTGTACAAACAGATGATGGAGGCAACTTGCTTAGAGGAATCAGAGCGGCGATTCCCAAGGACATGGAGCAGTCCTCGGGGACCGCCGAGCATGCAGCGATTTCATTAGCTAGCTGGCGCAGTGCTGACAGGGCCCACGATGGTATCCACGTCGATTTTGCGGCCTTGCCCAGGGCTGCGCGAGCCCCAATGTGGGCCCTGTCGGGGGCCAACGTTCAGGCCCATATTTGGAGGGAAATCTCGCGGTTTTCCAAAGAGCCTGTGCCACAGATGCTTAAAGTCAAGGCCCACTTAGAAGAAGACATGTGTGAAGATGTCGGTGCACTTGTAAAGTGCCGTGGTAACCGACTTGCGGACTACCATGCAGGCGTTGCGGCCAGAAGTCACAACCTAAGCGATGGGACTTTCAGCCAAATCAAGATGTCGCTAGAAATGTATAAGGAGTTAGTGCAAGGGGTTACTATGATTCTTGGGATGTGGCCCTCGTTCGGTGATCTCGGTTCGCTCGCTCGGAGGACCTTCGCGCCTAAAAAAGCCACCCCAAGAGTCCGGGACCCACATGAAGTTATTATGTTTCAAGGCAAACATAGGTGCCATATTTGTTTCAGAAACCTCACGCGCTGGAATGCCAGGGCGAGCTGCACTGGCATGAACCCAGCGATAGAAAGGCTTCTGTCAGGGCCCCGTCTCGGCCACAAGCTGCATTTAGCTTGGACAGAAGGGTCGGCCCTGCCTGTGTGTTTCTGTTCTGCTTGCGGGGGCTTCCTAACGTGCAGAGGAGGGGGCCCCACGAGCAAACTTTCACGTCCATGCCTTGCCACTCCATGTTCAGAATCACGGAAGCTGAACCGTGGTTTGTTGCCTGGCACAGGGTGCCGTTTGGGCCCCCCTGTTCCCCTCCCAGCCGCTGGATGCTTCCTCCGAGCAAAGCGTCCCGGAGGTACTCTGGATCCCTTAATAATCGACCCCCCCTCAAAAAACCGGACCCCCCCCTTCCTTCGCGACATAATTTTCCGGACCCCCTCCCACAGAGGGCGCCTTAATATTCCGGACCACCCCCCAGCAAAATTGCGAGCGCGACGACGACGACGACGACGACGACGATACGAGAACTACGACTACGACGACGACGACGACGACGACGACGACGACAACGACAACGACAACGAAGACGACGACGAAGGGGCAGCTTTCCGCACGAAGAAAGCGGCCTTGAAGGCGGGCTTCAAGGAGAACTGAGGGGCACTTAAGTGCGCAAGATGATGTTCGCGCTTGGGGTGCGATGAGGAAACCATCACCGAGATAGTCGTCATCGCCATCAGAAGTATCATCATTGCCACCGCCGTATCATATCGTGATGATGGTGATAACGACGATGATGAGGATGATGGCGATGATGTTGAACATGTTATTGATGATGATGCTGATGATGATGATGTTGATGATGATGTTGGTGATGATGAACATGATGATGACGATGACGATGACAATGACGACGATGATGATGATGCTGATGATGATGATGGTTAGTACTTCGCGGGCTAGTACCCAAAAGGCGCCCTCATAAACCGGACCCCCCCTGAACGTCGGCTTCAAGAAACGCCTTAATAAACCGGACCCCCTGCTTCCCCCAAAGGCGCCTTAATAAACCGGACCCGGGGGGCGATTGTTAAGCTGATGGGGGCCAATCATACTACCTGGCCGACCGACAAACATAAATGACAAATATTCAGAACATAAATTATTAGAAAAACTTTTATTCCAACGCCGAAAAACATAAATTATTAGAAAAACTGCTATTCCAACGCCGAAAAACATAAATTATTTAGAAAACTTTTATTCCAACGCCGAAAAACATAAATTATTAGAAAAACTGTTATCCCGAACTTGAATTGTAATAATACAATTATATTACCCACAATAAAAAAGCAACTACCCCAACACGTTCACACGCCATTGGCCTCGAGAGAGTCGGAGGACTCGTTCGCGCTTATTCACACGCCTGTTGGCCCCGAGCGGGTTCGGACGATTCGATTTCGGGGGATAAGGGGTCGACGATTCGATTTCGGGTTCGGACGATTCGATTTCGGGCTCGGACGATTCGATTTCGGGTTCGAACGATTCGAGTTCGGTCTGCCTCAGCCTTTTTCGGCTGAGGCGGGATGCAGGGCCTCCCACCCTGCACGGACTCCGAGGAGGAGCCGCCCCCGCCAGCGGGGGCGCTGGCCGGCCTTCCGCCCGCGGGCGGGGATGAGCCCCTGGCGCGGCCTGCCCCGGCAGGCATTATTCTTCGCTTCCTACCCTAACTTTCCTCGCTTCCTTCCCTCACTTTCCTCCCTTCCCTATCCTCCCCTCATCTCCCCCTCGTCCGAGGCACCATCCGCGCCTCGGACGTCCTCGGGCCCGCGGTCGCGGCGACGAGGGCGGTCCGGGCGCGCGTCGACTCCGTGGCGCGCAGGATACCTCCTCAACCCCTCGTCCCCATCCAGCCTCATCCTGTGTTAACCTTCTTGCCCCTCCCCGTCCGCCGCCCCCTCGCCGTCGTCGTCGTCGTCGTCGTCGTCGTCGTCGTCGTCGTCGTCGTCGTCGTCGCCCCGAGGAGATTGTCGCGCGCGCTGGGCCGCGCCGAGACGCCCCTCGACGTCCACCAGGAGGGCGCCGCGGTGTTCCAGGGGATGTGGGACTCCGACAGGCCGCGGCGCGAGCAGGAGGAGGAGGAGGAGGAGGAGGAGGAGGAGGAGGAGGAGGGGGAGGTAGAGGAGGAGGGGGAGGGCGGATGAAGGAGGGGGGGAGAGGGAGGGTAAGGATGATGCGTCGTCGTCGTCGTCGTCGTCGTCGTCGTCGTCGTCGTCGTTTTCGTCGTCGTTTTCGTCGTCGTCTTGTCGTCGTCGTCGTCGTCGGCGTCGTCGTCGTCGTCGTCGTCTTCGTCGTCGTCGTCGTCGTCGTCGTCGTCGTCGTCGGCTTTGAGGCTGCGCTCGGGAGAGCTGGCGCGCGGCGACGGCGGGGCCAGCGCGAAGAGCTCCCATCCGTCCACGTGGACGCTGCGCGGGGTGATCTCGCGCGCGTTCGCCGCCGTGGGCAAGGTGCCAAGTCTAATAAGGACGCTCCAGGGGGTGAACCTATCCCCTGCCCGCCCCTCCCTACCCTGTCCCGCTCCCCCCGTCCCCTACCCCACCTTTCCATCTTCCGTTCCTCACATTGCCCGACCTTCCGTCCTGCCGGACCCTCCGTGCCCTCCCCTCCCCATCCAGTCAGAATTGAGGGGGTGGGGGGGGCCCCATCGCCTCCCCCCGCCATCCCTCTCCGAGAGGACGGCGATACGAGCACCTCGGGCATGTCTCGGGGGTGGAGATGATGACGATGACGATGAATATGATGACGCCGACGAGGATGACGACGATGATGATGACGATGAGGATGGCGAGGACTGTGATGATGATTATGATGATAATGCTGCTGATGAGGATCGCGATGATTTCGGTGACGACGACGATGATGATGATGATGATGATCATCATGATGATGATCATCATGATGATGATGACGATAACGATGCTCATGATTATAGTGACGCTTACGTTTATGACGATGACGATGATGACGGCGGTGACGATGAATACTTATGATTGTGGCTATGATGATGATGATGACGATGATGATGATGATGATGACGATGATGATGATGATGATGATGATGAGGTTGGTGATGATGATGAGGATGATTATGACGCTGGCGATGATGATGGCGCTGTGAAGATGATCATGGTCGTGAGGATGAGGGTGACGATGAGTATGGGATGTGAGATGTGACGCGAGCGCACCAGCTTGCTCCCCGATTCCTTCTTCTCCTCATTTCTCCTTATCCTCCTCCTCCTCCTCCTCTCCTCCTCCTCCTCCTCCCTCCCTCCTCCTCCCTCCTTCCACCTCCTCCTCCTCCTCTTCCCCCTCCTCCTCCTCCTCCCTCCTCCTCCGCGCGCGCAGCCCCCGAGCGACCGAGGAACCCGAGCGTCGAGTACTACCGCGTTACCCCAGCGATAACTTCGTCGAAACCGTGGGCGATCCGCCCCCTTGGATCGGGCTGTGGTTGCCCGACGTGGGCGACCTCCCTGAGGGGCCGCCCCCGCCCTGGCCCATCTCGCGGGGTCAAGACTACCCCCCTTTTTGGGCCCCAGAATGGATAGAGCTACCGCTCCCTGGACTTGCGCCTTGGACGTGGTACTACCCCGCACGGCCGAATCAGACCAGGCCGGAGCGTTGGTTCGTAACGGTGCACGGGGGGCAATGGTTGCCGGGCACCTTCATGAGCGACGAAGCGGACCCGGACGCCGTAGCGATGGTCTGGACGGCGGGGCCTTCGGAGCCCGTCCCATACAGGTGCCCTCTTGTTTTGGTCTTATGGTGTTGTGTCTTTCCAGCCCACCCTCCTGGTGTTGTGTCTTTCCAGACACAACACCATGGTCCATGGCGTTGTGTCTTTCCAGCCCACCATCCTTAGGTACACGTGGTGCGACTATTTTGTGGAGGAGGGCATCCTTGCGCCTCCAACATGGTGATGCTGCGCGGCGGCCCGCCGACGATCACGAGCTAAAGCAGGCCTCCTCCTCCTCCTCCTCCTCCTCCTCCTCCTCCTCCCCCTCCTCCTCTACCTCCTCCTCCTCCTCCTCCTCCTCCGCCTCCTCCTCCGCCTCGTCGTCCTCGCCCTCCTCCTCCTCCTCCTCTTCCCCATCCTCCGCCCCGCGCGCGGCCCTCCCCCGGCGGCGCCGAGAGGGCGGGAGGTGGGAGGGGGATTGGAGGAGGAAGGGGGGCCGAGCAGGGAGGAGGAGGGAGAAGAGAGGAGGAGGAGAAGGAGGAGGAGGAGCAATGGAGCACTTCGAGGGCGGCCCTCGGGCCTTTTTTCGAGCCGCGCCGGTCCGTCCTGGCTAGTTTTTCGAGCTGCGCCCAGCCGTGGCGACAAGAACCTCCAGGAGCGCCCAGAAACTTCCGAAGCGACGACGACGACGACGACGACGACGACGACGTCGACGTCGACGTCGACGTCGACGTCGCCGACGTCGACGTTGACGTCGTCGTGACCACTCACCTGAACGCGCGCCAACGCCAATCCCAGTAGTACCAGCGAGTATCGCCCTCGCCGGGGATGATCATTGAGGGCGGCTGGCCCGTGCGCTGATTGGGTTCGAGGCGTGCAGGTCGCGCGTCTTGGGGCAGCTCGAGGGCCGCGGGCATCCATGGCTCCCCAGGCAGTTCTGGAAAGGGCCAGTCGTCAGGCAAGGGCTCCTCATGATATGCGATTGCTTCAATCCTGCTGTGTGTACGCTCCGTGGCCTCCACGAACAATGACGCTACTTTGAGGGTCTTCGCCCGCGGGCCGGTCAGCGCGCAAAACGCGCAAAACGCTTGTAGAGAACAGACCAAGACTCTTGGTCTGTTCTCTACAAGCGGGATTCGGATACTGGTTTGTGGTGGCGGGAGAACTGGTGAAGGCAGTCACCGTCGTGGTCGCCGTCGTCGTTGTCGTCGTGATCGTCGTGGTCGCCGTCGTCGTCGCGTTCACCGTCGGTCGCCGTCGTCGTCGTCGTCCTCGTCGCAGTCGCCGTCCTCACTCATGGTCACCCCCATCCTCTCATGCTTCCTAATCCCTGGCATGCCACCCCCGCCCTCCTACCTCCTCCCGTTCCTGCCGGAGGCGACCCGCGACGTGGACTGGATGCTCTGCGGCGACAGGTGGCCTCTGGAAGAGTCGAGGCTAAAGGGGGCACTGAAAGGCGAGGCGGATGGGGGTGCGGAGGAGGAGGAGGAGAGGGAGGAGGAGGGGATCAAGCATGAAGGCGGAAGGGGGATGGGGAAGGAGTGAGACAAAGAGGAAGAGCCACGCGGGCGAGGGCCACCCCAGGGTGGTCGAGGGAGCTGGCGTTTGTCCCACTCCCCCGCCAGCCGCGTCCAGATCCTCCAAGCCCTCGCCGTCCCCGTCCTCCTCCTCCTCCTCCTCCTCCTCCTCCTCCTCCATCCTCGCTCTCCTTCTCCCCAATGTGGGGGAGACGGCCTCCTCCTGCTCGCCCTCCTCCTGCTCGCCCTCCGCTTCCTCCTCGCCCTCCTCGGCCCAGGCTTCAGAAGCTGACGAAGGTAGAGAGGGCGCGCCACGGCGTGCTGGAGTTCCTCGGCGTGCAGAGCGATCTGCACTGGAGAGGAGGCGGCGAGGTGATGCACGAGGTGACATCAGTGATGCCAGCGTTCGTCCAGCGTTGGACGGCGTCTAACTTGTACGAGGGAGTCACGGTGCAAGTGCGGCCGGGCGGGTCTTGGAAGATGATCAAGTCGGTTGCGAGCGGCATGCATTTCTTGTGCATGCCATTCTATGCCGACCTCTGCCCGGCGAACAATCGTCTCAAGGCTTACGTGGCCGCCGAAGTAGAGAAGTGGAACGTGGGCAGGGTGATTGGCAAGGTGCTCTTCCACGCGATGGTCGCTAACTGCATCAGCAAAGCAACCGAGCTCATCCCAAAACTGCGCGGCGTCGTGAAGAGCTCGGCGCAGGTGGCGACGGGAGTGGAAGGGGAGGAGACGGCCAGGAGGTAGGAGGAAAGCGAGGAGCTTTAGAGAGGGGTGGTGGCAGCAAGAGGAGAAGGAGGCAGAGGAGGTGGAGGAAACAGTTACTGGAGCGCATGGGATGGCCCCCCGCTATCACTCCCTCCCTCTTTCTCGCCTCTCCTCCTCATCCCTTCCCTCTTTGGCTCGCCCTCTCCACCACCCGCCGCCCCCCTCTCCCTCTCCTCGCCCGCCGCCGCACTTGCCTTAGGTGACAGTTCACGAGCTCACCAAGGAGGAGATAGAGTGGCACGCGCTCCGGGCCCATCCGGCACACGGCATCCGCGCATGCCTCATCTGCAGGGCCACCTTCCACAGACCGACGCGGACGAGGGGACGAGCTGGCGATGATTGCGAGCACGTTGCCCGGGGACTGGATCGCGCAAACGTTTGCGCTCACAACTTGCTCCATCAACGGCGGTGGTCAGCCTCAGGAGCAGGAAGACGCAGGGGAGGCAGACCTCTATGTGAGAGATGCCGAAATCACCGTCCGAGCGAGCGTATATTGTGCTTGTGGCACTGCAGAAGACTTATCGGACCAGGATGTACTCCCGAGAGGTGTTTATTGGCTGAGTTTCCAAGAGTGGCTCGTCAGAGAGTGGGTGTCTGTGTAGACTGCATAGCAACATCGTCTCGGTTCTGGACAAGTGACGCTCTCAGAGTTTCTGAAATGACACCGGAGTGGCCGAGTAACCTCACCATGAACTGTGCCATGAGCTGGACTACGAGCATCGAGATGCCTAGGTGCTCTATCAGGTACAAGGCGTCGGAGTGCGCGGCAGGGCCGCGCTTGCTACGGTCAAGAACACCGATGGCAAGAGTAGCGCAGCTCTTGGTAAAGATCACGATCAAGCTGTGTTTCCGAGTTCACGGATATCGAGATGCGACGTTGCGGAGCGCTGCAGCTGCTGAAGACAGGCCCATGGAGATCTACGAGGATAGCCAGACCGCGACCAGTTTCCTGTGCGTCGTGCACGCATGGTTCTTCGCGCAGCTCAAGACGACGCACGTCGACCGCGGCCTAGAGTACCAGCTCGTGCCGGGCATCAAGGCGCTCATTAAGACAGGGGCGCCAACACGCGCATACAAAGACTTCGGGGGGAAGATGCAGAAAGCTGGGGGCCAGCGCGCGCACACCAACCAGAAGTCGAACTGGGCTACAGGATTCGGGCCCCAAGCTTTCAGGACTCGGGTCCCAAGCTTTCGGCGATTCGATCGATTTGCTCTCCCCCATCTACCCGGGGCGGCACTCAGGTAGTTCGGATGGGCCAGGAGTCGATAGGCCAGGGGCCGGGGGCCGTGGCTCTGGGGCCCCAGAGGAGGGGGCGTCGGGATGGGGGAGTCAGCAGGAGTCGGGCGGTGGAGGGGGAGATTTGGAGGGGGTGCAGGAGCAGTCAGCTCAGGGGCGTACCATGTATCCCAATTCCTATCCCGGCCCATCACATTAATATCCCTGTCTGAGATCATACAGTAGTATACATGCATAGAGTCTGACCGCGTCATGCGATTAACAAAGTTTCGAGATCTCCCCTTCGCTGGCGGGCTCCAGGAGAAGCAGGGCGAGGCAGGATGAAGGGGGGGGGGTACGGGGCATGGGAGGGGATGGGGGAGAATGTCCTCCGAGGGCGGGGAGGGATCGAAGGAGTTGGACAGGGCGGCGCGACAGGGGCAAGGGCGGCAAGAGCAAGCGCGGGAGGCACTGCAATGGCAAGGGCAAGCGGGAGTCCGCGAGGGGCAACGGCGTTCGTAACGACAAGGGCGAGACGTTCACGACGACGTTAAAGAAGCGAGCCGCTGAGCTTCAAAAGACAAGAGTCAGTGGACCGGGCCCCGAGAAGAGGGAGAACAGCAGCAAGGACAAGGAAGATGAGAGGTCGGCGGTTAAGGCCTGCCCTCAAGAGAAGGCCGCGGCCACTATGGCCGGGGCGGGCCTCAGGCCCAAGGTGGCACCGACGGCAAGGGCAGCGTCGGCGTCGGCATCGTTGTTTGGCATCGGCGCCAGCGACATCAGCTGCGCCGGCATCCAGGTCGGGCGCGGCATCCGCGGCGCCAGGGACACCGTCAACCAGGATCGGAAGAAGCTAAGACGGAGGAGAGGAAGAGGAGGAGGAGGAGGAGGAGGAGGAGGAGGGGGATGAGGGGGAGGAGCGGGAGAAGGAGGACGAGGGAGAACGGGTGCGGTAGGAGGGCCAGCAGCATCATCAGTCGGTAGAGGGCGAGTAGGTCGATCATGAGAGGGGGGCAGGACAGGGCGTTCATGGGCGCGGGGGAAATGGGGAGGTCAGCGAGGGGGAGGTGAAGGCGGGAGCGGGGGAGGGGGGCGAGGACGATGCGGATGAGCAAGTAGACGAGAGCAGGCGTGGGCCAGTCACGCCGCTGTCGCCTCCTTTCGCGGGCTCGTCTTCGTTAATCGATCGACAGGAGAGGGGGCGCAGAGCAGGGGGCACGGTCTGGGAGTTGTTGGCTGAGCCTTCCCCCCCTCGCCCCCAGCCTCCGATCCCCCGAATGATCCGACGGAGAGGACGCCTGATCCGCCGGGTGCGCCGCCGCCGTGGATCGCGCCCCGCGAGGTCCAGGCGCAATACGATGACACAGAGATACAGAGAGAGTGAGAGAGAGAGAGAGAGAGAGAGAGAGAGAGAGAGAGAGAGAGAGAGAGAGAGGAGAGAGGTGATGACGGCAGTGACAATGATGACGGAGACTGAGAAGGGGGGAGAAGACACCAGGCCGATGATCGCGGCGGCGATGATGACAAGGATCTGGATGAATAGGGGGAGGAGAAGGAAGAGGCGCAGGCGGAGGAGGGGGAGGAGGAGGAGGAAGTAGAGTGACGCCATAGCACAGATGCTCCCCCCTCCTCTCCCCTCCCCGCTCCGCTTCCTCCTGAGCGCTTTTGCGGCTCAGAGATGTCGATTTCGTCCGACGACGAGGAACAGAGGCCGGAGCTATACCACCTTACAGCTCCACACCTCGGACTGGACCTCCCCAATAGAAACGCCCTCATTGAAGGGCCTGCGGCACCGCGGCCCTTGCCGTACCCTCAGGAAGACCCCCTGCCGCGATGGGCCCCCGACTATATCGAGATGCCGTTGCCGGCCCAACAAGCACGCTGTTGGTTCTTTCCCTGGCAATCTGTTCGGCCCCACATCCCGGAGCGCTGGGTCCTCGCATTTCACGATGATTATCGGCGCGAGGACGCGAAAATGCTAGCGCTGCTCTGGCCAGACTTCGCGGCAGAGGATGGGCGCCCTTACAAGTGCCCGTGGGCGCGAAACGGGGTTTCAGGCTATTTTTCCACCTCGTGGACCTCTAGGGGCGAGCCCAATCGGTGCCGAATATTATATTCGGCACGAGGTGATATTATATTGTATTGTGCCTATAATCGGTGCCGAATTTTATATTATGCCTAATATTATATCGGTGCCGAATATTATATTGTGCCTATATTCGGAATATAGGTACAACTGGTACGAGGTGATGATCCACGCGGGGGTCTTGGCGCCGGGGCTCAGGGTGAGGGAGCGCGGCATCCCTCGTGTGTGGCCGTTCACGGGTTCCAGCAATGACCGCGACGTCAGCGACAACTCGAACGCCTCTATGTCAGCGAGATCAGTGGCGACAACTCGAACGCCTACGACTGATGTCAGCGACAACGACGTCAGCGACGTCAGCGACAACGCGAATGCCTACGACTGACGTCAGCGACAACGCGGGTTCCAGCAGGCCGAATAAACAATCTCCCCTACTCTCCCCCTACCACTCCACTCCCTTTCCCATCCTCCATTCCATCCTCATCCTCCGACTCCTCCTGCTCCTCCTCGTCCTTTCCCTCGCCCCCCACCCATCCACCTCCTCCTGTTGTCCTCTGTCTCCCCCTTCTCCCCCCTATCCTCCTCGTCGGCCCGTTGCTACAGCGACGGCAGCTTCCGCGGCGAGGCCGTAGACGGCATGACGATCTACGAAGCAATTTGCACCGCATGCGGCGCAGGTGATGCAGAGGAGGGCGGAGAGGGGGAACGGGCAGGGCGGACACGGGGAGACGCATAACTGGAGCAAGAGGGCGAGGACGGGAAGGGGGCAGGAGGGGGATGAGGGGAAGAGGAGGAGGAGGAGGAGGAGGAGGAGGAGGAGGAGGAGGAGAGAGTGGATGAGGGGAGCAGTAGGAGGAGGACGAGGCGGAATGGGGCCGAAAGAGGATGAGGAGGAGGAGGAGGAAGGAGGAGGAGGAGGAGGGAGAGGAAGAGGAGAAGCCCCCGAGGTGAGGGAAGGTCCGCAGGGTTTCGGACGCGCCAGAGCTCGTGGCCAGAGCTCGTGGCATGAAAGGGCGTCACGTCGTCGTCGTCGTCGTCGTCGACGTCGTCGTCGTCGTCGTCGTCGTCGTCGTCGTCGTCGTCGTCGACGTCGCCGCCGTCGTCGTCGTCGTCGTCGTCGTCGTCGTCGTCGACGTCGTCGTCGTCGTCGTCGTCGTCGTCGTCGTCGTCGTCGTCGTCGTCGACGTCGTCGCCGTCGACATCGTCGTCGTCGTCGTCGTCGTCTTGGTCGACGTGCTCGTCGTCATATCGTAACACGCGAGCGCCCCTGCAACACACACGCACACACACACACGCACTTACACGCGCACACACACACACATACTTACACTTACACACACAGACACACACTTACACTTACATACACACACACACACACACGCACACACACACACACACACACACACACACACACACACACGCGCACACACACACACACACACCGCCACACCGATTTACAATAATTTGTGTGTTTTCAATTTTTGTAATTTTTGTCGGGGCCATTTGGGGGTTCCGGCAAATTGGCGAGATTGCCAGGACGTGAGGATATAGTGTTTTTTACAAGGGATCGCGGGGGTCCGGCAAATTGGCGAGATTGCCAGAAGCCCCAAACATAAATTACATAAATTACGCCGCCGCCGCCGCCGGCGGCGGCGGCGGCGGCGGCGGCGGCGACGGCGATGGCGCCGTCGCCGTCGCCGTCGCCGTCGCCGTCGCCGTCGCCGTCGCCGTCGCCGCCAGAGGAGAAGCTGCGAGTTCTTGAGCGGCAGCGAGTTCTGGAGCGGCAGCTTCGTCGAGGCTGCGATGTTACGACGACGAAGGACGTATGAGTGAGGGAGGAGGGAGGAGGGAGAGAATGGGGTGGGAGAACAGGAAGGAGGGACAAGGCTTGGCGGTGTGTGTGTAGGTGTAAGTGTGTGTGTGTGTGCGTGTAAGTGCGTGTGTGTGTGTGTTGCAGGGGCGCTCGCGTGTTACGATATGACGACGAGCACGTCGACCAAGACGACGACGACGACGACGACGACGGCGACGACGTCGACGACGACGACGACGACGACGACGACGACGACAGACAAGGACAGACAACGACGACATACGACGATTCGGGCCAGAGGCCCCCAAGAGGCCCCCAGGAGCCACCAAGGAGGCCCGAGCCCCACCTCCCCCTCCTCCTCCTCCGTAGCTTTTGTGGCCCCATTTGAGGTGCATCGCTTCTCTGGAGAGCGTGCCGGTGCGATGTCGGCGCACGACTGGGAGTCTCCAGACACCTGCCCAGAGATTATCGAGCTCCGCGGCGGAGAGCGGACAGATGCTCCATGGCACAAGTTCCACGAGACGAAGACTAAGGGAAAGTACTGGCAGTGCGAGCTGCGTGGAAACCAGGTGACGGCAGGTCACCTTGCCAGCTCAGGCCATCAAGCTCGCATTGGAAACGGAGTTCCACCAGACCGTTCCTACATGGTGTATTGGGAGAAGTGGGTAAAGATCAAGATCGTCAAGGTCATTGCCCACGAGTTCTACGGGGGCCCACCGTCGCAAGAAGACGATGATGGTCCTGCCGCCGCTGGCGCTGCCAGACCGCAGCTGGCGCTCCCAGCGCCGCAGTCACAGGCGACGCGGACGCCAGCAGCTGCGGCGGCGGCGGCGGCGCCAGCAGCTGCGGCGGCGTCCGACAGGCAGATGGCAGCTCTGATCGAGAAGCAGAACCAGCTCGCTGTCTCTTTGGGCGAGCTGGTCGAGAAGCGCGACAGGCAGATGGAAGCTCTGATCGAGAAGCAGAACGACATGGTTGCGAGGGTGGCCGAGCTGGTCGAGAAGCACAGGGACGCTTTCACCAGCCTGGTGAACACTCATACCCAGGTGGCCACGACTCAGGCCGAGCTGATCGGGAAGGTGGACGCTCTGATCGACAAGCTGGACGCTCACACCCCAACGAGGATGAACAGACTGATCGAGACGGAGACCGAGCTGTCGGTGAAGCTGGACGCTCTGATCGGCAAGCTGAACGGGTCGGGCGCGGACCCACGGCTCGCAGCATCGGCGGCTTCGCATGGCGACGGCACGGCGGCGGCGGTTTCGCATGGCGGCGGCATGGCGGCGGATAGCGGCGGCATGGGCGGCGCCGGCGGCATGACTCAGGATTATTTCGGCAGCGTCGGCCTGCCGGTCGGCGTCGATGGCGGCACGCATGGCTGCGACAGCAGCGGCGGCCTGGACCACGGCGCTCCGTTGGGCGCCGACAGCGGCGCGCAAGGCGGCGGCGGGGGCGGGGCTTGGGGGCAGTGGCAAGCCGACGGCGGCACGCAAGGTGGCGGCTGGGGCGAGGCTTGGCAGAGGGGCGGCAACGGCGGCGACGACGGCACGGAAGACGGGTCGCAAGGCAACGGCAGGGGCGGCCCCTGGGCGTTTGCGGACGACCGCGGAGATCAGCGCGGCCGGGGTAGAGGCTGGTGACAGTGGCGTGGTAACCATGCATGCCGCCGCATACGCATGAGCAAGCTGCTCCTTTGAGCGCCTTTTGGTCGCGCTCCAGTGCGCTCGCAGTTCTCCACCACCCTTCTGCATCCATCTCTGACCTCTCCCACCCCCAGCCCTCCTCCTCCTCGCATCCAGTCCTCCTAAACCCCAGTCCTCACAATCCTCCCCACACTCCTGAGAGCACTCCTCGAGGCAGCCCCGCTCAATAAGAGCAGAGGAACACGCGCGTGCGGCGGCGCGCGAGGCACTGGTAGCAAAACTCTGTCTGTACGGTATCCTCTTCTTCGTCGTCGTCGTTGTCGCCGCCGCCGACGTCGTCTCGTCGCCGTCGTCGTCGTCGTCGTCGCCGCCGCCGCCGTCGTCGCTGCAGTCGCGGTCGCAATCGCCGTCGCCGTCGCCGTCGCCGTCGCCGTGGCCGTCGTCGTTGCCGTCGCCGTCGTCGTAGTGGTCGTCGTCGCCGTCGTCGTCGTCGTCGTCGTCGTCGTCGTCGTCGTCGTCGGCCGTCGTCGTCGTCTTCAGGGGGCCCCCTCAGAGGACTAAGATGGCCCGAAGACGGCATCAAGAGGGCCCCAAGAAGGCTACAAGTAGGACATATTTTTATTTGCTTGTACTTCCTTGAGGCCATCGTCTGCCAAAGCCCCTGAAGCCCCAAGACGCGAAGGAGGACGAGGATGGGGAGGCGGAGGAGGGGGAGGAGAAGGGGGAGGGTGTGATCGCCGAGCGATGCACCTGATGTTCGACGCTTCGCGCATTCCCTTGAGCCCCTCCTCAAACGATGCCCAACGCAGCAATGAAATGATGGGGATAGGAACGAGAAGGAAGGAGGCAGGGGACGAGGACGACGACGACAACGACGACGCCACTGCCCGTCTGTCCCCATTTTGTGCCGAGCGTGGCCCGCCGCTGCTCTGCCAATCATGCCCTCGCCCAGGCGCTCGCGCTCACCTCCTGGCGACATGGCCACGCCCAAGGCGCGGCCGCCGTTCAAGAAGCCCCGGCTCCAGATCCGGGCGACGCCCAAGCAGCGGCCGTCGTCCAAGATGCTGCCGCCCGAGCTCTGGCTCCAGTTTCAGCAGACGCCCGAGCTCCAGGGACCCGCGCCTGTGACGCCCCCCAGGCGTTCGCGTCGGGAGGGCGGCGCGTGGCGGCGTCGCCGCATCGGCGGGCCGAAGCAGCCAGCATGTCCGCCGCCTACGCACCTCCTCAAGCCCCCCACGGAGGCGAAGTGCGACGGCGACGTCAGTGGCCAGGCGTCGGCATCGGCGGCGCGGACGGCGAGGCGCTCGGCAGTGCCAGTGCGCTTGTGGCACGGCGGGGCGGCGCAGTGGCAGTGCGCCTGTGGCGCCGACGGCGTCGTCAGGCGGGTGTTGCACGAGATCATCATGACCAGCGGGGGGCTCGAGGCAAACTACACCGACGGCCCAATATACTGCTTCGAGTGCTGGCACCTGCTCCAGGAGGCCAGGCCCGACGTGGAGGGCATCATCATCGGCCCGCCCGATGCAAAGGTCCCAGAGGCCGACGTCGTCGAGGACCCGGAAGACGGCCATCAGCTCGTCAAAGAGGAGGCCGACGAAGAGGTCTCAGAGGACGACATCGTGAAAGATGAGGACCCACAGGACGACCATCAGCTCGTCAAAGAGGAGGCCGAGGAAGAGGAGTACGCGATGGAGGCGGATGCCGCGGCGTGGGAGCTCATGAAGGACGACATCGTGAAAGATGAGGACCCACAGGACGACCATCAGCTCGTCAAAGAGGAGGCCGAGGAAGAGGAGTACGCGATGGAGGCGGATGCCGCGGCGTGGGAGCTCATGAAGGACGACATCGTGAAAGATGAGGACCCACAGGACGACCATCAGCTCGTCAAAGAGGAGGCCGAGGAAGAGGAGTACGCGATGGAGGCGGATGCCGCGGCGTGGGAGCTCGACAGCGCGGAGTCGGAGAACCCGCAGGAGGGGCCTCAGGAGGAGCCGCTTGCG